>JAIPRL010008019.1:0-21537 GCA_025469235.1 Pemphigus obesinymphae | reverse complement strand
TGGGACCGAAGATCAAGAAATTCCACAAATAAGAAGTCTACGAGAGGCATTGCTAGCAGTAAAAGGCATACGTAAATATATTTCTTCTATCGAGGTACAGAATAGTTCATTGTTCTCAAACACAGTCTAATTAGAAAATGCCTTAACATACGAAATAACTACGCCTGCAATTAGTAAACAAACTAAAGTAACAGATTTTTTTCAGAAATGTTAGTTTTATTTTTTTAAGATGTATTTAATTAATGTAAAAATAATATAAAATAAAATTATTGAATTTATTTATTTATTAAAAAAAATGTTTCCCTCTAAATAGCGGACACCTCTAAATAGCGGACAAAATTTCGGCGACCGAGAGTGTCCGCTATTCAGAGGTTTCACTGTATATGAAAAGCAAATACATATAATTTCTAAGTATTTTCATGAATTCATTTTATTAGTTTCCTTAAAATTAATTATTTATACATTTATTTTCAAGAACTTTACGCTTCTTATTCTTAGTTTCGACATTTCATCATTCCATGTTGATGCCCAGTTATCCAAGTCATTAAAAAAATGGAACATGCCCTGAAAATAATAAATATATTACGTAAATTATATATTTTATATATAGAAATGAATAAATTCATTAACCTTATAACTAAAGTTTTTCCATGGTTTTTTATGATCGTTACTTAAACACTTGTCAGGGAAATTTCTCATGCCACCAACTGACACACCAATGGATAAATAACTCTAGATAAATATACATTAAAATTATTATAATCATATGATATAATATAAATACAGCCCAATAATGCCTTACTTCAGAAGAAAATAACATTTTATCAAGTTTCGATGAATTAAAAGAATGTCTCTGACCGTCGATTTTGAACATAAAACTATCGGGTCTCCATAAAAATTGGAATGTATGAAAGTCTTTGGACCAACTTTTTGACGCAGTTATCACCTTTAAACTTGAATTTATATTGTTTTTTTCATCGAGTTGCAATCCAAATCTCAAGGTATTTGTACTTTCATCAACTCCACTACAATTTAAATTTGCATTCCCTTTTGATAGTAATACCATTTTGTTTCTTTCATTATCTTTACTAACCAAAGCTATTTCTAATAAAATACCAAACTAATATTATTTTATTTCTAGACCTAACTATAATACGAATAGTATATGAATTACTGTTGGTAATTTTTGAGTATTTACCTGTCACTATCCAATCTCCCGTTGGTAATTTAGCTACTATTTCAATTTCTCCATAACGAAAAACCGAACTATTTTTTGTGGTTACTTTCGCTGACATAACTGGAGGTAAAATATTAAAGGATTGAGCTGTATGACCACATTTACTGGGATTTTCGTACTCTGTACACCTGAATAACATAATAATATTTTACAAATATTTATTCGATTTAAAATGATTTAAAATAATTAATAGTATACCCA
This sequence comes from Pemphigus obesinymphae, assembly GCA_025469235.1. Classification (NCBI taxonomy): domain Eukaryota; kingdom Metazoa; phylum Arthropoda; class Insecta; order Hemiptera; family Aphididae; genus Pemphigus; species Pemphigus obesinymphae. Next base: position 20,099 of record JAIPRL010008019.1, on the reverse strand, counting down.
TTCAATTTTAATGAACCTTTCATGACAATTTTCTTATTTTTTATAACTGTAGGTTTGATTATTAGCTCATTATTTTCGACGTATACATTTTTTTCAGAATTATTATAATAAACAAACTCGAAATCCTATAAGCAATTTTCAATAAAATATATATAACAATTATTATACTATATCATTAATAATTATGTTTGAACTTTTATTATTGACATATTCATTGAATTCAAAACTTGCAATGTTCGATTACTACTGCTTGTTTATTTTCTTAAATATAAATTTATTTGGTTAAACTTTCATGGTTTGTATAACTGCATTAGTAATTATAATATCAATAATATTTTATTATTATTAATTGTAATCAATATTCGGGACTGCAATAGCATCTTATTTTTAAATACATAATACATTTTTCAAACATTTATTTAAGTAGATACTATTTTTAACGTTTTTTTTTATTTTTATTAATATGACTAATTTTATAAAATAAATAGAGAATTATAAAATGTAAATAATGTTATCGGTTATTAATAAATATGCAAATAATTACAATTATTTAAATATGTTATACATAATCTCAATTAAATAAAACAAATAGATAGTATTTGTATATTTATATTTATATTTATATATGTTATATTTAAATTACGAGTATATTTAGAAATAGAGTAGGTAAAAGTTACTTATTGGAATAAATTAATATTTTAGGATGAATTATTTTGATGAGGAGTGTGGTAAGGAATCATTACGTATGAAACTACAAAAATGTTATAATTGGTATTCCTTAATAACTTATCAATCGTTTTCATATAAATTTTAATATTAGCTATCAATGAACGAAATCTAATTTTATTTTTATAATCTTGAGTGATAAGAAAACAAGCATTTACATATTATTAATGTTTTTGCTATTTATAGTAGTTAATTCTTAAAAGTCATATGTCATGACTTGTAATAATAAATTATTTTTATTTAAAAAAAATAAAAATACAAAAACTTGATTTTACAAGAAATATTTTCTTTTATTTAGTACTTTCGTGTTTTCGTAACAATTTTATAATTTTTAGTACTATATTAAACTAAATACTAATAAAAATTTAGAATAATCTTAATGTACAGAAAACCCTTTTTTAAATTTATTTTTGTAATTATGTAGTTTAGCTTGTAAAACTAATAGTGAAGTCACAATTTTTTTAATTTATTTTCAATGTTACATAATATATAGGACTTTGAAGTTTGTCGTTTAGGGAGCTATAAACAACACGTGTATCTAATTTTCCAAAAGTTGATCATTATATTATTATATAATTGTGAAAACATATTTTACGATCTGAGTTATTTGGTTTCGCCCGTGAACAATTAAAAACAGTTAAAACGCATTAGAATGCATTCGTGAACGGGTTCCATTTCTTATCAAACGTGAACGATTTTACTTCGTACATTTAACGTTCATTTTACTTTTGATATCGTAAAAAATGTATATTATTTTAAATTGTTATCATTCATTGGAGACAAGATTATCATTAATAAATATATTTAATCTATGATAATAATAATAAATTATAAATTAAAAATTGAATAAGTTATAAATTAGATTAGGTATGGCCGTATGGGTACCTATTTGTATTCTAAGCTATAAGTATAATTTAATTTTAAACATGAGTACAGAGTACAATGTATAATGGAATTATCGTTCTATTAATTATTTATGTATAGAGATTAGAGATATTCTACTATACTATGCACATAGTAAAAAGTTATAGTGAGATACAGCGGCAAAACCCTGTTTTCTTGATTATAATATTTGTCAATTTCAGATCACGCGCTATTTTGTGCAGGCTTCGTTCTGAAGTTATAGCGATATTGAGTTTTTTTGATTAGAACACATTTTACGTTGCGTTTTCGTATAAAAAGACAAAAAGTGTTTTATTTTTATTTTTAGAGTGTATAGGTACCTACTATTAGTGTTATGCACTATTAATATTTTTACTGATAATTTTAATCCATATAAATAATATATAATAGTAAAAATACGTATCGACAGCGCTGCATTGTCATAAATATTATGGGGAAACATAGACACGCTCGCGAATGTCTCAAATTCAATGGAAAATATTTAAATATCTCCCGATTTTTTGTGAAACATCATGTAGTGTAGGTAAGTTACAAATTAATTAAAATATGGGTTAAGTGTACTTCTTTGAGTCACACCTATAAGGCCAGGTCACTCGGACAATTTAATTGGAAAATATATCCCGATAAAATAAAATAAATTGATATAAATACTATGGAATAGATACTATAAAATTATCGGTAAAAATATTGATAGTACATAATCATACAAACAAACTATTAAAATGACATTTTTCACATCAAAACACAATGTAAAATATGTCCTTTTACAATATCAAAACAACTTAAAATTGCTATAAAACTTCACAATTGGGTTCAACCGCATTTTTTATTTTAGTAAGTAGGGAGTAGGAATCTACAGTATAAATAAATATTTTACAAATTCTAACAAATATATTTTAAAATAATAACTCAATTATTAATAAATATTGTTATAATATTTATAATCAGAATATGCAATATTTAAAAAATATAGAACTTATAATTTTAGATTACTGCAACTATGTATATTTTTTTGCGATTTATATTATTATACATTTGTATGTCATTGGTAAAAATATTTAAAATAAGAGATATTATCGCCAATACAGTTGCATATATCTTGATATTCTTTCAAATAGCTCATATTGTTCATAATGTCCCATATGTTTATTTAATATTAACTTACTGGCTCTTGTGGTATATAAATTTCATAATTCCAATATGAATTTATATTTAAAAATGCATTATCTCCAGTGTTTGTCTTTATTTGAGGTTTATTTATATTCGATGATGATTGTGGTGTATTATTACCTAAACGTAAGTCTGATGTATAAATAGATGTTGTAGTTATAGTCGTTGTATTTAAAACCGATTTAGATGGTTGAGGATATTTTAGAGTATAACCATTATTTGTAATACCATGTACACCTGTAAAAACAGATCAAAATTTTGCACATTTATTTAACTAAGAAAATTATAAGTGATGTTGTTTACTTCCAAGATTATACATCTTAATTTTATCTTTTCCATCACATGTTTTATTTGATTCAAGTGTGCACGCACTACCACAATTAGAATCATCAATTTTTTGATAATTTTTTGGAGGATCATTACTACACAAACAATCCATACTGAAAACAATATTATTATACATATATTAACGATAAAAAACAGAGTATAACTATAGGTATTGAAATTATAAGATGCACTACCCTACAACTCCAGCAAATTGATACGTCGCGTCATAACATATTGTAGAACATATCTTAGGTGTATTAGCCTTAGCAAGGTCATATTTTCTCTTTCTGGGTGAATTATCCTGTACAAAACAACCCATGTACTGGTAATCAATATTTAAACCTTTAAAAATAAAAATAAACCATTTATTCGTCCGTGTATTATATTATATTTATTTTAATTATTTATTATATATGTTATATATAATTTTATATTATTTACAATATATTGAAGTGAATACATTATCGACTAACGTCTTATTACTTTTCAGAAATTCTAAACTTTAAAATGAGAATGTGTATTGAGAATATTAACCTTTTTCACACATTAACCTAATTAACAGTGTCTAATTACAAAAATAACAATCATACCCTAAAGTTTAATTTATTACGAATGGTATAATGAATACTATACCAATATATTTTTACAATAGTAATTATAATTTATAATGTCATTTTAATTATATGTTCTGTTCAGAATTTTCAGTGAATTATATATTAAATTGTTCCACGATAAAATAAATGAGTTAAAACCATACAAATATATTTTTAACAACAATTAAAAGTTTATAAAATTATAAAAAATAAATTTTGAATTTCCAATTTTTAACTATTTATTTTTATAAATTACCACTTAATCCAGTAGCAAATATTCCTGTTCTCAAATCACTGCCACAAAATTGATTAACATCTCCCGTACACTTCGAATTGCATTCTTTGTCATCTAATTTATGATTTACATTTTCATCCGGTGATTTATTTCCACAATAACACTCTGACATTTTTGTTACCCCTGAGTAAGCATATCCATTTTTAAAACAAATACTTGAACAATATTCTGGAGTGTTAGTAGCAATAAAAGATTTTGAAAAACTTTGATATATCCTATTTTTTTGATTGTCTTCAAAACAACCCAAGTAATAATTCCCAATTTTATCCATTTTTGATTCTAGTCCAGTACTATATATATTCATTGCATCGATTCCACCACACGTTGATCCACTTTCTCCAGCACAAGGAATTGAACACATTTTATCTTCTGTTTTAGCATCAATAAAAGGTTTTATAGAACTGCATAAACACTCTTGCCTATAATATAAGTGTCATTATTTATATAAAAAATATATTATTATATAATAAAAATTATATAATATAATATAATAATTGTTACTAAAATTTAAATATTTTTGTTATTGCAATGAAAAAGTCACTATATCGCAGTAAGAGATGCATGTATTGATAAATTTATATTGTCTCACTGTATAATAATCTCTATAAAAAATTAAAGATAACGAGGTAAGATTTTAGTTTTTCTAAAAATTGCCTATATAGAACCCCTTAAAAATGGCCGTACTGACATCCTCTTAAGAATGATTTTCATTGAAATTATTATAATTTAAGTTATAAAACTTTAAAATAATGCAATATTGAAAAATTCAAAATCCTACCTATAACTCAGTTTCTAATAATTTATTAAAAAACCCTTTTTATAAATGCTGATGATTTTATGTTATTAAAATTTGTATATTTTTCATATAACGCTGCAATGACTGAGTTTTCAAAAACATGCATCCCCCCGACAAATCACGATTCGTCTAATTTTCAATAATTAATTATTAATTCATAACAATAAAAATATTTTGTTAATATTGGACTATTTTTAAATTAATTTTAACATGGTTGCTATTATAAAATCGTACTGTAAATTGATTGTACAGTAATTTGTTTTAAATATACGCCCACGGAATATCAGTGACCTCATCTCCACATTATTTAATTTATTTTTGGGCTTTTATTCTAACCTTCTTCCCCCATAGTAATTACAGCTTTCTCTTTCACCAAAAAACACCTTGCTAAAACCTTCCATATGCCATGGCAAAATCGTTTCTCTGCTGACGAATCAACGGTCAAAAATGACAAGTATGATACATCTACTGTCACATTACTAGACTATTTGCCTGCTTACTTAGATACCTAAGTTTAAACCGAGTTAGATAAGGTAACCGCTTGTAGAGCATTGAAGTCTGGAATTAAATTGGTGGAAAAACAATATATTTATAGCATAATCGCTATAGACGGCTATAGAGCCGCAGCGCAAAAAAAGAGAAAAAATATAATATAATATGATAATGATTAGATGATATTATAACGTTGAGATAGATGAGATTAGATGATTATAACGTTACGATAATTATTATGACAACTACAATATCAGTTGTACCGGATGACTAATTAAGGAGAAAATGTTTTTTGGGTAACAATTTTTGAAAAAAATCATTCTGTTCGGACACCAATATCTTTCTTCTCAACAACCCATTTGGGCATTGGTTATATATATGTAGCATATACTATTACATACCGTTTTATATATTATATTATATACTGGAATGGTCAAACCTTTAAAAATAAAATATTCAGTTATATAATTTATTAATATTAATATTAATAGTAAGCCGGAAATGTTCCATCTATGTGCAAATGATTTAAATGCAGTGAGTTTAAATACAAAAATTTTAGTAACTAAACATACCATGACCATTTATATTTTTGCTGCCTAAATGGGTTATAAATGTGAATAAACGTGCTGTGGTTAGGGTCACTAATATAATCCGTTCAGTTCATCTGCTCCCAAATTTTTTTATGGCATAAATCAAACAATTTTAAGAAAAAATGTAAAAGTTAAACAATAACATTGTAGTAAAACCTGTAGAATTTTAGTTATAAAATGGGAGATTCCTCTCCATTTAGAATACAAAAAATGATTGAAAAATATTTTAAATTTATTTAATAGGTTTAAAAGTAAAAATGCTAGTATTTTAAACTGGAAATCACCCAAAATAAGTTATACGAGTACCTATATAAATAATGTTTACAGAATTATTATTAATTAATTATTATAAAAAAGTTCACTTGCGAAGATAAAAGAGCTGCATATGAAAACAATCTCGAGTAACAATTTTGTACACATAATTTAGGGGTAAGACGAGAATCATTTATTTTCCAACCATTTAATATTGGATGTCTTATTGAACTTTTAAAACATCCTATATAGTTCATTGCCATTTCTTCTTGTACATCTAAATTTTTTAAATTATCAATACTTTTCAGTCAGTATTTTATTATTTTTATTTTGTTATACCTGTATATAAAGTTCCGTAAACATTTTGTAAAGTTGAACTACCACCACAATTTTCTGATGGATTTTCTGAACACAAAGTATTACAATCAGTTTGATTTTTTATTAATTTATCATTTGGTTCATAAGACTTACATTCACATACACTCCTATAGTAAAAAACTTATTAAAAACAATTCACAATTGGAAGAAATACAAATTAATAAATACCTACCCCTTAACTACAGCGTATTTAAATTGTTGAGTATTACAAAGATTCATGCATCGTTTTGGGCTATTGTTCCTTTCCATATCATATGATAAATATTTTCCTATTCTTTTTTCCTCTATGAAGCATCCGATATACTTTTTTGGTTCGTAGTCTATACATATCAATTTATTAATTAAAATATTATTTACACGTTATAATAAATATATTAAAAATAATTATCACCAGTAATTCCTGTGGAATAAATTCCCACCTTCCATTTTCCACCACAGAACTTTCCCTTATCACCATTACAAGGAGAATTACAATTTTTTTCATCTACCTTAGATGATTTTGGCGGTTGTTGATTTCCGCACCAGCATTCTGATCTATTTGTAAAATATTGGTTTTATTAAAGTGAATACATTCATTATTTGAAAATAAACTAATAATAATAAACAATATATATTAATCTTCACTTATAATATTATTTACTGTAATAAAATTTCTAAGAAATTCAAAACTTAACCCAAACATGGTTCCTTTTTGCATAGCAAATGTAAGATATTATAATGTTTATGCAATAAAAAATTATATATCATGAAAAAGAGAACAATATATGTAAATTTGATATTTTTTCAAAAACATTATTTTTAAATATTACTGTGGTATTTATTATACATATTTAAAAAAATTGATTAATTTTATATCATGATTAACATAAATATATTTACATTCTAAAAACTATCAAAAAAAAATAAAAAAATAAAAATCCTTCTTTTTAATTATAAAACAATTAAATAATTTAACGTAAAAGTATAAGGTTGTAAGAAAATTTTAGAATTTTGACCCAATTAGATTATGATATAAAGTAAAATATTAATTACTTAAAAAAAAAATATATTAAAATATCAATAAATTTTCTGTTTTCTTAAACTGTAGTACATATTAAATAGAATAATGCTTAACGCGTTAAATATGTACACACAGTATTCTCGTATTCTCTCGAGAATCATAATTTTTTAATTCAAAATATATAGTACACATTTCAATAATATTATATGTTTATCAAAAAATTATAAACTTTTGTGTACCCATCTGTAACACCAAAATATAAATATCCCATTTTAAAACACATTTCTGAACATTTCCTAGGAGTATTATCTTTAGGGTAATATTGAGCTACTCCTTTTAATAAACGATTTCCTGTAGATTCAGAATAACATCCTAAATAAATTGGTATTGGACAACCACCATGGGTTTGATAACTCTCAAGTTCTGAAAAATAAAATGTATTATAAAATATGGATTAACATGAATATTCTCGTACTTTACAATTTATCATAGAATTAAAATTATAAATATATACTGTCTATTAATTAGACTAGTTACAGGTAGCCAGTTTGTACATTCAAGTACTTAACTAAATATTAAAAAGTAAAAATAAATTTATAAGTATATAGATAAATTAGGTTAAATAATACTTGTAACTTGATATAACCTGTAATACACAGTATATATCTATAAGGAAATATTTTAAGACATTATCAAATATGTAATTTTTGTTATATATATATTAACTATACTTTATTTTTCCATTTATAAAAATAATACAATATAAAAAGTCGTTTTTTTACACTTAAAAAAACTATTAAGAGACTCAATTATCCTCTGGATGGTACATTCCAGAAAGAATTCCCAATTAAAAATAAACAAATCACCTATTTGAAAGAGTACCAGAAAATAAAATAAACATCCATTGTAAAATTATTAGATCACACACACCGCTCAAAAATATCAAAGACTATGTTTATTATATTCTAATTAAATTACTATCAAAAATATATGTATGTATAATGTATATTATTGGTACCTATTATAAAAATCAATTCACATTATTATGTTTTTTTATTATATTTTGTAAAAAATATGATAAACATCATTGAACCAACTAATAATAATAATTACAGTTTTATTTATTTATTCTAATCAAATTATGGTGACATGTGAATTATTGATTTATTCGTTTATTTATATTTGACTCTGAGTACACAATAGAGCTAGTGGTTTTACAAAGATGTTTATTTATAATCTTTTTTTTTTTAACAACTAAACCAGAGGCCATAATTCACTTTATACATGTGACGATCTTTTTCGGTAATTACAGTGAGAACATGATTTAGTCAAAATTGTTTTTTGTTATTTCTTCGGAATTCGAAACCAATAGATTTTAAAATTTATACTCAATATATAATTAATTACTACACTTACAATGATAAAACTGTCATTATTTTTTTTTTCTATTATGGGCTATTTATAGACATTTTATTATTCATAATTCTTAAATTCTTAAAGGAGTAATATATGGTTTAATACCAAAAATTTTAGTACAAAATAAAATGTAAATACATAACTCTAGCAACATTTACTTGACTTCTAAAAAAAAGTATATATTGACTTGACATTTTTCACATTCTTTTGATTTTGAAATATTTTTTTAAAGTCAAAATGAATTATTCAAATTCAATATAGACTCTAAAATATTTTATTTATATGTTAATTACATTAAAAATGTAAGAAATGTAAATTTTAGATTTTCAGTGGATGATACATTGTTGGATTACAATAATATTTATTTATTATTTTTTTTTAAGTCCACGCATAATTCGTACATATACCTGATTAATCATACATTGCATATTTCCCATATATAAATTTTTTTTTAAAAATATGGTAAAGTAATATAATATACCGCAGGCATTTTTATTTATACCTATTTATCTCATATTCTGAATAATATCCAAATTGTTGTACTATCATATTATTTACACTGCATGCTGAATTTAATATAATTATAATAATGTATTAAAATAATAATAATAAGTTTTAATAGGACAACACCTTTCTGTAATATTATTTTTATTTGGGAACAAACATACATTGTATTTCATATCTGCTAGGCACTCCGAAACGGCTCATTGTTTTTCATTTTAAGATGATTATCTTAGTAAATAATTGCATTTTCATATTTATGTATATTAGTAGTATCGGAGTATTTGGACATATAAAAATGTTTTTGTTTAGTTCATGAACTGAGCAGGATTACTGTATTGACTTACCTACGTATCTAATTCATGAATTAGGCAAAAATGCATAACAATTTGTCCAATTCGTGAAATTAGAATACCATATTAATATATAGGCGAATATATGGAAGCTTTCTACTTGTTGCCTGTGAGGTTTCGATACAAAAAATAGTTTAATTAAAATTTTACATTCATAGATATAGAAAATTCTCTACAGACAGAAGTGGTAAACTTTTGGTGAATCGTTCATTTTATCCTTCGATCATATGAGAGAGTACCTAATACACTAATACTATTGGATGGCTTAGAATAAAAAGGTTCTATATCACCAATTTTTGAAAATGTATTTTTTTATACCCAATTATTAATTTTTATATATTCTATATTTTGAAATCGGAATGAACTAATTTGAATTATTATTCAATGATTTATATGGAATTAAAATATTCCAAATGAATATTAAGGTATGTATAATAGAAATTTAAAAATGCTCTCCTGAACAATTTTAAAATATCGAGATAGAAATTTTTTACTCTACGCCCGCGTATTATTATTTTTATTTTTAATTTCAAAACTAAGATGAATCATTGCATTAAGAAACATATCACATTAAGATTATAAAAATAAAGATTGATTGTAAATTTAGTCTCTAAGATTATATTACGATATTTTCTGTATTCGAAACTACCATCTAATTAATCAGACAACACATAATTCAAAATATATTATTTTCTTACGAAAATTAAACATTGCAGTTTAAATTGTTATGATTTTATTATCAAATTTTCTTATCTAATAAATTTATAAAAATTTAAATTATTTATATCCAATTGTAAAATGGAATAAAGTATTGTTACATTGTCACGGCCATTTTGCCATGGTAAACTATCATCAATAAATTATGGAATTCCATGTAGCATAACTATTATTTATTTGAATATTAAATTGTTAACCTTGAATTATCTGTACATTTGAATGATAAACAATAATTACTTATACTGGAGTAAACAGGTTTTTGTGTACGACTCTGGACTTGATTTATGAATAAAAATAAAACAACTTGGAAAAAACCATTTAAAGCGGACGTCATACAGTATATATTTAATGGGTATATTAGAAACAGTTTTTGGGACAATTATCATTAAAAAATTTATATATTTAAATAAATTTACTATACTGACGAGTATTTGGTTAAAAATATGTATAAAAACTTCACATTAGTCAATAATATAATAAATATAAAAAAAAAAAATACCTTATTTTTGATTCTTTGGTGATTTATTACCAATAGTTTATTATTTTTGATTTATTAAATATAATATTATAAAAATAATACATTCTTCGTCAATTATTGCTTAACCTAAGAATGCTATGGATAAGAGTTTAGACATTTTTTTATAGAACTCTATCTTTATTTAAAAAAAAAAAAAATATATATATATATATATATATATCTACTTTATTTCTCTTAATTTTAACTATGCTAACAGTTTTGATTATCGTTAAAAATTTTTTTAAAAAAATCATTTTCCTTATTACGTATATTTAATCACTTTTAACTTTTTGTATGAAGACAAATTTAATTTATGATACTTAATTATTATATTACACCTAAAAATCAATTAAACTACATACTTTTTAATAAATAGTATGACACCTGAAATTCGTTTAAATTTATTATTATATTTTTTAGCCCAAAATATCTGTTTTTATTTTAAAAATATTTTGCATTGGTTAAATGATGGTATTTCACCCGTTTTCGAGTTTTATTAAATAGTAATTTTTCAATTTATTATCTATTTAATAGACATTAATCTTAACTCCAAAAATACGTAAAATATCCAAATGTAACCTATATAAAATAATTTTTAAATAATAAATAAAATATTTTAAATAAATGGATTTCAGGTATCAAACAGTGTGTTAAAAAATGTGTATTTTTATTTATTTTTTGGTGTACTTAATATAAAAATTAAACGTGATAAATGAAAATGGTCTTCACCAAAAATTTCTAAGCATTCAAAATACATAATATGGATAAACTATTTTCGAAATTTTTAGGATTTAACTTTAAAACTAAGAGAAGTAAGAAACATTCATAAAGGACTTTTTTAATAGACATACTTTAATATTTATAATATTTAACATATCATTTAACGTTTCAGTAATAATTTAAGATAAACGTATTATTTGTATAGTACATTGTAAAAGTTTATTTTTTGGGATCATGTCAGTACGTGTTAACAATATTTTATCGGTCTAAAGCTATATAGTGTTTAGTTTTAAATTATATTTTATAAATAAATAAAATGAAAATACGGAACCTCGTAGGAATTCAGGTTTTTTGTAAAATACATCTCATACTATACTATATAATACTAATGCTCATGATTTTATAATGATTTTAAATTTTTTCTGGATCTCTACTCAAAATAGTTTTATAATAAATAACGTAGCTTTAAAATTTCATATTACATACTTTATCAGTACTTTATCAGTACTTAATCAAATTGTCATTAGAATATATTAAATTATTAATTTTGACTTACTTGAATCATCTGTTGTGTAGGAAGACACATAACTCGGTGGTCCCCCACATGAAGTCATATTATCTCCTGTACATTTTAATGAACAATCGGAATCGAATTGTTTCATTAGTCTTGATATATAATCATTACTGCAATAACACGTACTGAAAATTATTTTGAAGTTAAATTAATACCTTTGTCACATTTTGCCGTTTTATACATAATCATGTTCATAAGATATATTTTAGTATTTATATTATTGTTTTAAATCAATATAACACAATCGTACTCATTTTTTAGGACAAAATATGTATAATGTTCCTCGATACAGAATTTCGAACACAATTGTGGTGATATCGGCGTTAATACTCGGCTCTCTTCTCCAAGAGATAGTAAATTTTCTCCCAAAAAACATCCCAAGTGTTTATACTTTGATTGCTGTGCAACTATATACAATAATAAAAATAAAATTATTAAATAGGTAAGTTTATTTATTTATTTTTAATTAATAAATTACTGTTAAATTTAAATAACACACAAGTGCGTACCTGTTGATGCGATTAAAAAATCAATTAATAGTTTAAAAAAAATTATATTGTACATTGTAATATAATAGAAATTGATACGCCTGTATTAAACCCGTTGAGTAGATTAAAATATATGTATAGCGGATTATAGTAAATATACTACTAAAGTTTGTATAATAATAATATACAATACAGCATATTAGTCTCGCCAATTCTGATTTATCAGGAAAAACCCCACTTAATCACACTACATACTTGGTTTTGAAAGAAAAAAAATGGAGTGGATAACCCCTTCTTTTATATATAACTAATCCTACTGTAATAAAGGAGTAGTAACTAAGTTCGTATATACCTACTTTAATATTGAGTTCTATTTTCATATTGTGATCTCAAAAATTTACCATAAAATAAAAACGTAAAATTCGCCTATGCACAAGAATAGTACTACAACTCAAAAAAACATACTTTTTTAGTTAGTATAAAAAATTAAGTCTATTCAATGTGTACTTTTACAAAGGATATTATTTTACTTATATTAAATAATTTTTCGGATATATCATTTTTTAGATTTTTTTTTTTACTAATCAAATAGTTTTGTATATTTTTCATGAAAAATTACATGAGTCATCAAAATGTAGTTATAAATATATATATTATTAAATATATTTAATTATATAATATAATATATATTTATTTTTTTTAAATATATTTACTATATATATATAGGAAAAAACTAAAATAAAAATAATAATTGTGTGTATGAAAACAGTTGCCCAAGATTCCATAGATTTTTATATTATTTAAAAGCCCTCGTAAAAAATGCATGTTTTTAATTTGTGTCACATTTCTTGTACAAATATGTTGTATGTATATTATTAAATATCAAAAACAAATATATTATTATGAATAGTGATATTTTGTACATGGTATGAAAATAGTGAATAAAATGACAGTTTTTTTCCTGTCTCAAATTTCTGAAAATGAATCATTGTTTTCGAAAAAAAACAATAAATTATTTTGATACTAATTTTTAGTTATTTATATTATTGTTATATTAGTTCCAGTTAAATAATTATAAATTAGTAATTATAGGTAAGCAATAAAATCTATTATAAATATATAGTATACCATTATTTTATATGTAATATAACTTACTTACTTTATGAAAAGAGGTAAGTATAAGAAGACTTGATCATTATATATCATAAAAATATTTAAATATTCACCGGAGAAAAGTTATAGGTCTTTATCATAAGTATCAATGCCTAATATTATAACTATTCTACTATAGTATAAAATTACTAGGGATATTGTTGATTTGATTATTAAGCGTATTTATAATTTATTAGTCATATTTATTAAGGAAATAGAAACTGGAAAATCTAACACGCTCGATAACTGTATTTCCTTATCTTTCACATACATTCAACTTCACAATTAATTTCTGTGGTAAAAATATATATAGATATATTTTATATCAATTCATTTAATACATTTTAATATTTAATGTGTATAGTATATAGTATAGCACTATTCACTATACTTGTAATTGCATTTTTCTACTTGGCAAAAATTTTAAGTAAAAATAATAAATTATTTTTAAAGAATTTATGGTATTATTTTATTGTTTTTATGTAACAGAAAGCTTAATTAATAAATTATTTAAAATGTTGTGATTGTTCAGTCTTTTAGGGTGTAACTCGCTATGGAAGAAATGTCTCTTTAAGTGTAAATCATCCAAAATATCAATTAAAATATTTAAATTTTAGTAAGAATCGTTATCTATCACATTTTATTTTAAACCTTTACATTTTTTAAGATTCAACACCCCTTTTTTCTACAAAAATATATTTTTATATCTAAACTTTAATTAATTTTATTAACTTTTTTCTCAGAGACCTAGGTCTGTTAGGTTTCTTAAAACGTAACAACACTATTTTAAAAATAATACTTATTAACTACAAATAAAAATAAATTTATATGAAAGTTCATTAACAGTAAATAATATAAAAGGTAATCAAAAAAAAATATTATAACATGATAAAAATATCAAAAACTTGATAGTAAAATTTACAAAATCAACAATTTATTCTAAAAAATTATTTCAAAACTTCCTTATTTGATGTTCTTTTTTCTGGTATCAAAATAATTAAACCTTATGGTGTGCTGACTCAGGAGCGTGCCTCATAAATCTGTCCACGAAAAAAACCATCTTCTCTGACATCGATTATAGCAATTTCAACATTTGACATTTGCGAAATGTCTAATTATATTTTATTTATTATCTCCTGCTGTATCATTTTTTGATGTTAAAATGGCTTTCTCTCGCATAAACAATCCATGGATTTATTCTTGAGACTTTCAATACCAAAATATATTTTTTCTAAAAGATCTTTTAAAGTACTTACTACTGTACCTAATCCTGGAGGTAAAGTAATTTATTCTTCAGATTCTGGGTATTCTAATATATTAAAGAGAAGTTAAGGAAAATATCCAGTATTACTGATTCCTCTCAAATGTATTCCATATTTTTTGTAAGGGATAATTTTTTTTTTATTTGGGGCCACTGATACGAATACTCAATGCATGCTACCACCTCATTAGAGCGTGTTCCTTTAGGTATGACTGATAGTGTTTGCCAAAAATCTGCAATTAGTTACACCGTAACTCCACAGTAATACATTTCAAATAAAAATTGATAAATCCTACTTGCTGCAACCAATTATCGAATAAAAGTTTAGACTAAATGAACTAGCATTTCACGGGCATAATCTGTAACAGATAGGAAGTTGTCACCATTCGAATTGTAAGATATATGAGTGATGTAATTCCAATGAACAGCTACGTGCGAAACAATTGTATTTCGTATCTTCTGGCATCTTTCTTGGTCATTAAATAAATGATAAGAAATTTATCAAAAAATGCAGGTACCATCTCCGATGATGGGAACAACTATTTGAGGTTGTAAACAGGCCATTTACAATAATCTCTTTCATCGAATATTTTAACGCTACATCTAATTATAAAATATAAAATATACTACTTCTATTATTATCATACTAAATTATGATATACCCGGGTAACTCGAATATTATTATCCGGTTTTCTCCTATACAATTTACACTTAAAATTTTGTTTTTTGACCACGTCAACCCCTTAAAAATGTTTTCTTATTCTACGCCTAGACTATTATACGAACCTACCCTGAAAATTTTAAGTCACTAGCTATCATAGTTTAGGTTGTGCGTTTATTATGAATCAGTCAGGCAGGTCTTCTTCTTTTATATATATATATATATATATAGATTAATTTAAAAGTACGTATAAAAACAGAGAATTTAGCACGAACGTTGGATGGGCTTTTCTTAATTTATTTTTGTTTTAAGTTATAACCATTTTTATATTTATAATATATTTTAAAAATAATATTCGTCTTTAAAATAGTCCTTTATTAAAATGACATAATATATATAGCTAATTAATTGAAAATTCAGAAAATAAAAGAGAAAAAAGTAGTTTTATGTTATTATTTTTTTGAATATTTTTTGTATAATTATTATATTGTAAGTGTTAATGAGTTATATAAAAACAATTTTAATACTCAACAAAGTTTTTCCATCAATATTTTTAAATTTTATTTAATAATATTATTAAATATTAGGTAAACAAAAAATTTTGATTTCGTCTGTATTTTGATTCAAAAATGTTTATACCACGATTGCACCCCAAATGCAATTAAACAATATTTAATATTCTCCGATTACATTCGGAGATTTTGGATTTCAATGACATTTATACTACTGCACCAAATGCTATGTACTTGGTTTTATGTAAAATATATTTATATTAAAAATTAATACATATACAATATGTAAAGGTACATCAAACATTTACATATTTTATATCTTGAAGTAAAAGTTTGTGAAGAGATATAATTTTGACTTATATGATATATGATTTTTCTTTTATTTTATTAATTCGTATTTCAATAGATTCTTGGTATTTGAGTTGCATTTTTAAATTGACCTTTTATCAAAATTTATAAAATTATATTATACAATTAGATTTAATTAAAAAAAAAAAAAAGTTTATAGGTATACACATTGAATTAATTTGTGTTTATTTAATTATGCCATTAGATAGATTATCAATGATTATTGCACTGGCGAAGCGTGTATAAACCAAATTAGACAAATTATAAAAAAAAATTCACACTTCCTTGATAAAATTTCTATAATTAGTAGTAATAATTATCAGTGGTACCTACTCAAATAATATATTAAAAAATAAATTGTTGGTATAGAATAGTTTTTTCTACAATGGGTAGTAAGTTAATATTTCACTCAATAATAAATACAATAAAAAAAATAATAAATCATAAAATTAACCAAATCTATATACATAAGTACCTATTACTTTAAAACAAAATTCAAATTATAAAGTATAATCATACGGTCGGTACCAACCAATAATAAAATAATAGTTATTCGCACAGAAATATGCGGTATAGTGATAACACGGAAACACGAGGTAAAACGAGGAAAAACGTACCTCGTTGACCGACAAAAACTCGTATTATACAGCGTTGCTCCAAATAACGCGATATGCCGTATACGTGTATAACAATAGTCAATACATATTTGCACTCTATATGCCAAAGTAGGTCCTAAATAACGTGGAAACTGGTTTTCAAAGTGCAAAATTACAAAAACGATAAACAGTAAAGGCTGGAAACATGTCTCCTACGATCGTTACACTGCGTATTACCAAACCCCGCGCACCCGCTATACAATCGCCTTACGATCACGTATACTAATGAGAGACAACTTTGGTTCGGTGTTTCTACGTCTAGTTCTGTATAATTTTTGAAAGATTGGAAATGAATTACTCAGCGTATACGCAGTGAGTTAGATGAAAAAATTACTTTAAATAAATTCATGTTTTCTATTAACATTTATACCTATCAAATTCTTCATTTTGAAAATTAATTATTTTATTAATAATTCTTCAAATGCAAAAGAGAGTAGACACTATCTCATTGTCTCTTATGAATCTTCACCACTGATTCGACAATGTAATAAAATTAAAATCTTAAAAATGACATGAAAAGGCCGTGTAAGTTTAAAAAATATGTGCATAGGTAAGTTTTTGTAAAATAAAAATTCATGTTAAAATAAAAAATACGAAGTTGGTGAGGTCCATAATCCATTTAAAGAATTTTTTTTCTATATTTTGAAGTAGGCATATATTTTTATATAACCTTGGCCAGGTACTTTCACTTAGGCATATTTATACTTCAGAAGAAGCCACAAATCAATTATAATGGCATTAAATCAAGCTTCTGACTTCTAAAATTAGCTTCTCTCATAAAACCTTCAATGCTTCAGGAATATTTCCTAATATCTATTAAGTATTAGACAAAAATTTCATACTATTATTTTTATACTCGATCTTAAAATTAGTAAAAATCATGATTTATTCGTATAACTTATTTATAGTTATAAATGATATTGAACAAATAATTTATTATAAACAAATAAATCGAATACTAGAATAAATCATATTAGTCATACTAGTCAGCTAGTCACTAGCCTAGAGCGACATTTTGTGCATGTTTGGAGAGGTGCGTGGGTCGAACAGTCGTAGTTTTTTTTTAAAGAATGTTTAAGGAAGGTATGACTTCTAGGATATTTATGCGATAGGGTGTACTCAAATTCTAGAAAAATGTTATTATTTTATTTTTATTTTAGGAGCTGAAAAATTAAATTTTGCGTAGTGCACTATTTTTACTTGAGCCGTCCTATTCATACGTCTTAAATACGAAAAATATAATAACGTACTTTATGATAACAAAACATGTTGGTTATCACTGAAAAAATAGTCAATTTTTATCTATTATTACTTCTAACATAATTTTTAGATTATGTGTTCGGAACTTTTTTGGATTTGTACTTATATAGTTAATCTACAGAAATCATCGAAATGTTGATAATGATTCTTATTGGTTTTTAAATATATTTTCGTTTTATTAATTAATTTATTAATGTATATTTTTTGATTAATTTTATAGATATATTTATTATGCATCCATAACACCAAAATGGCTAATAATCTGTCGATGGGAAATTTACTATACCAAAGCGTAGACTTTGTTTAGCAAAATTCACATTATCAAATGTATTTTATTTTATAATTATCTATATAGGTACCAGTATTATAATTAACTTATACCAATACTATTTTTTCCACAATTGTTGTGGCTAATAAAGTGCTAATAAATATAATTAGCAATCTATTTTACCATTAAAAAATAATATAAAAAGTATAGGCCTAAAGGAATAATTAGCAAGTTGATAACATAGAATTATAATGAATATTTAAAAAAAAAATGAAATAACAATGGGTTTATGGTAACTGTATAGTGGACTGTATTTTACAATAATAATAGACAAATAGTACAGATCACAATAAAAAAAAATGTATATATATAAATATACCTATGCGGTATCTATTTAAGAAGGAACGGGATAACGGACGCGCGCGGGAATCCTTACAATTATTTGTTTTATTTTTACGGTAATTAACAATGGCATAATAATTCAAAAACAAATAAGACTAACAATAAAAGAAAAATTACAGACATTTTTACCTTGATAATTGGTCGGACACACTATGTGGTTTTTACCAACGTAACTATGCTCAAATTGTTACCTATATGCGATGTTCCAAACTTCCGTTATCCTGAAGTCAAATATGTAAATTGAATCAAATTCAAAGGCGAACGGATACAACATTGAAATGGTAAGTGATTGAATGAATGATGGACATGGAAATAGCGTGTAGGTAGTAGGTACCGCAATTGGCAGTTACGTTCCAACGATGATTTTATAAAAAATGTACGAGAAAAATCATTCCAGCGTACGGTAAAATATTGACCGAAAAAATGTTTCGAAATGCAAGATCACAATTTCGGTGATGCAAATGTGAATAAGTTTTTCTTTTAATACGTTTGTTTGACAACAAGGGTTTGATAACGAAAACCAAAACACGATGTCCAGCAGGGACGACGGTGTAAAAATTTTGTGTGAAAACTGATTATTCTTAATGTAATACTATAAAATATATGGAATTAAAAGAATTAATTACCGAGCGGGTACACAAAAGAAAAAACTACGATTTTCATAAAAGTTATTCGTACGAACGTAAACACGAGAGTGAGTATATTATTATATAGCGTAGGTATAAGAGGAAAAAATAAATATTTGTTTGATATTGATAAATAATAATCGCT
>JAIPRL010008018.1:0-21552 GCA_025469235.1 Pemphigus obesinymphae | reverse complement strand
TGAAATAACTAGTCAATGTATATACAAGTACCAATTATTATTACTTTGTCTAAAATTGTACGGTATTCTATAAAATGACTAGACATTATATAAAATGACTTAATTTTACACTTTGACTGTAACATATATATATATATATGCCGTTGGTTTGCCTTAGCACGCGTTGGAAACGATTTTATTTACCTAACCCCGTCCAGACTTGTTGTGCGTTGACTTTAGTTGACATTGGAAAGCTTTCGCTCCTAGACGCGTTTTTTTATGAAGGATCCCATAAAATCAGCTATTCTTCATACACACGTGTGAGTTTTAATGCTATTTCTTCTGACCACTCCATATCAAAACCCATGTAAATTAAAATAAAAAATAGGTAGATAAGCTAAATACGATGTTGTGAACGTGTTAATGAGCGGAAAACGTACTGATACATCGATTTTAATAATATAGTATAATCGTGATATTGGCAATAATGGGCTTAAAGGTGCGTCCAGACTAGGTTTCCAACGCGAGCCAACGAAAACCAACGGTATATTATGTGTTCGTAAGTCTGAACAATGTACACCGAATTCGTTCCAAGACATATGTGCCTTGGTTTCGGTTCGCTCTGAGAGCGGTACATCAAAGAGAATTCGTTTCATATTTGAACGGGATTTTATGATATTCAACGTAGGAAATATTTGGTTTTCGGACTTGTAATTTTCACAACAATTTCGGACGTAAATTACACGTGTATTTACGATAGAAAGTCATAACAAGGCCACCACGCTATCTTTTATCTGTATATTATTATTTTTTCGTGTTTATATTTCGAAAATGTTGATTTTAAAGTCTTAAAATGTACAACGAATATTTAATTTAGTATTATATTCACGTTGGTTAACTTTTAAAAAATTATTGGCAATTATGGCCTATTCATAGACATTTTAAATTTCAAATTTTCTAAGTGATTTTACAATGATATTAATTTGTTATTTATTTTAGAAGTTCGCGGGCTTTTAACGCATGTCTCATAGTAACTTTATACCTACGAAATTTCTACTTTTTCCAGCTATATTTGTTTAAAAAAAAGGGCTGGAACAAAATATGCTTTTGTAGTTTTGTATATACTCATTACTCGATATAATTCATATCATATAAATAGGTATATTTGTATTTACTCAACATATATTATAATTAAAGGTTTTAAACTTATAACTTATAAATATAGACTATATTAAATAAAGTATGCTAAGTATATAGTTGTCTAAGTAGTAAGTACCTATATAAGAATGATAGAAAAACACCCACAGGCCACAATACCTATAATGCAATTTAGTATCCAAAATACGCAAATCAATTTTGGGTAAACTGTTCCCAACCATGGTCATATTCATACATAAAATGGTTAAGTATTATTAGTAGTAGGTATTCTTTCTTATCGGTTATCGTAGTATTATATTAGAGTACAGACTATGTGGATTTTAATAAAATTATTGTATACCGTAAAGTTATTCGTTAATATTAATAAAATGGCTTATTAATATTAAATTATATTGTTTTATTTTACAAGTCATTCATTATAAGTGCCCAACAAATTTTGAAATATTTAATTCATGTCGAAAAAAGATTCTGTTTTAACATCGTCCACCACAAATCTACGGCTAACATATAAATGTATATTGTCAAAAACTACATGAATAGATAGATACACATTGTAACATACATTTTTAGGTACATCAACTAGGAAAGGTTTTAACTAAGCCAGTCTTCGACCAAATATTTAAATTACCTACCTATATATTATACGAACATTTAATAATTTATATTTATTGTCTGATAATGCAGTAATATATTTATAGATATTGAATTACTTCTTATTATATTTTTAATAGTTTTATGGATTTATTTTTATTTTCTCTACTTATTAGATATATATACAATTAATCATAAGCTCGTTATGTATCTGTTACTATTGCAGCAAAAAGTAATTAGTTTGTTGTACTTACTAATTTTAACGATAAAATTAATTTACTTCAAGGCCTAATATATGGTACTTGACACTTGTATTCATATACCTATAACATAATTATATTTCTTTTTATAAGTAATCAAATTTTATATCAAATGTTGAACACATTAAAAAATGTTGAATAAATTACAGTACAATACAAAGGGGTATTACTGTCTTCTAACACAAGGAAATTATATAATATGTTTAATATAAAATGTTCCATCAAAGTATAGATTTATAATGTATACCATTAAAAATTATGGATGTATACATATGTAAATATATATTGCAAAACATTTACATTACTTATTAATGTTTTTTAAAAACCTTTTTAGTCAAACAGCCAATAGGACATTCAGTTTAGTGTGTTACTTATAATTATAAAATAATTTATAAACCACGGGTAATTATATATATATATCATACTATATTTCTTTTTATACAGTGTCAAATTTTAAATAAATTTAAATATTAAAACAACATTTTAAAAACAACAACAACAAACAAAATTTAATTCATAGATTTATTGTGTTCAGTTCAATATTTTCATTCTTTTAAATCGTTTTAAAATATATTTATTCTATCAGCTTATTTAAAATCTAAGCTAAGACTAAATTACTTAAGGTTTTCTTATTCATAGACATTCTTAAATATTAATATAAATATTAAGTTTTCGAGAAAAAAATCACATTTAGCGTGTGGTTGAAGTAAAAAATGGAGTAGAAAATCATTGTACAACCTCGTTTGTGAAATTAACATATAATAGATAACATGATTAATATATTTATAATATACATTTAAACATAAAAATATTTGATTATTATTTATATCGAAAAATAAAACTTCACACTATCATCTTTTTATTAAATAAAAATACATGTATACGAATCATTCAATAAATTAAGTTGGAATATAAGTAGTTTGATTAGTAACAAAAATAACATTTATAATATTTGGTAATATATTAACTAAGTTTTGTACACACATTTGTAACTTTCAGAACCTAAAATTCTATATATTGTAGTAAGTAATCAGCAATTGGTTCGAACACACTTGTGACTGTTTTACTTACTATAAAATATATTAAAAAACCTAAATCAGTTATCACAAAGTCTTCGATTAGCACTAAAGATGATATCATAGTTATTGAAATACGTATATGCAGTTATACAAATGCATTTGTTTCATAATTTCGTTTTTATAATAATTTTCACTACTTGTATTTTCAAAACTAAACTTGACCTTTAATCATATCTTTATAGAAACAAATATTATTTACTTTATCTTTACCACGAATAATATATATGGATCTAATATAAAACTTGTCTATGGGCATATCTATATTAACTAGCCTTAGGTATCAAGTATATAGGATGGTTGAATTCTCTTTAGTTAGATATTGTATAATTCATCCAAAAAGTAATTTATTCATTACTAATACTGTATTTTAACAGTATAATCTAAAATTTATAAGAAATATAAAGTTTAATAAATTTAAATAAATTATTAATTTAAAACTCGATATCTATTTCAGATTATGGTTTATACAATGCCATTGTAGCAGGAGATTTTGATTAAATTAAGTCTAATGAATTCTCAACAAATTTAAAAAATTAATCTATCAAATAAACTTTATACTTATTAATCATAAGTATTTTTAAACTATCTTTATATTAGAAATAATTATCCAGCTCAATATTATAGATACAAATAACTTGCTCTCATAAATTTTCAGATCACTATATAGTATATATATATATATATTTTATTTTTTTAATTCTAAAAGGAGCTAGAAAGTTATAGTTTTACAATGATGTTTATTTTTTTTTTCTGTAAGCAATTTTTCAGATGATGTCATCTAAGAGATTCAGAATAAATAGTTTTTGATAAAAAATGGATTGGAACTTTTAAAAGATAATTTTCGGATTTTTCTAATAGTTTCCTTAAGCATGAAGAAAAACTACCTTTTATTTTTTTCTTTATTTTAATAATTTTAATAATGACAAAATTGCTATAAATAAAAATATGAAGAAAAAATTATGAAGGCATGATAAACAAAACAAATAGTATTTATAATATAATAATATATAAATAATGATTTTCTTAGTTAGAAAAGAGTTAAAGGTTTTTTTTTTGTTTATAAAACCTCAAAATAAAATTTTCGGTTACCGGTTACTAATAACCCCTTCTTAGATTTAAAAAAAAAACCGAGAAGCGTTTTTCGATTCTCAAAAAAGGAGTTTTTAACTGGTTTTCGGGAAAACCCGGTTACCAGTTTTAAGCCCTGGTTAAAATAGTTATCTCCTATAAATATTGTTCATAATACACTTTATATAGAAGGTGTCTTAAAATCGTTTTTAATATATTTCATTTTATTTTTCTAAGTATATCTATTTTTCAATTCTATCAAATAGTATTAGAAATTTAGAATTAATTACATTTAAAATTAGACATTTTTTAATTTCTATTCATCAATAGAGTAAAAACTGTACTCTGGATTGATATTTTACATACGACTTTTAGTACTAATACACGTCTTCCATTAACAGCACATCTGCATTAGTTACGCATGTACTGAAGGTAGCTTTCCATTTCAAGCTGTGAATTTGTTAATAAATTACTAAACGATAATTCACGTCACTAAGTTGTGACAGTCTTTCGTAATCTATTTGCGCTTTAATTGCACCCCGTCTTTTTCAATTCAATCTCTGAATATATATTAAACACTATTTGAATTATGCTAAACGCCTTTGTATGTATTTGAATATTAACGATTACAAATAATTTTCATTAAAATTGATATTTAGACACTACCAATGACTAACGAGACATCCTTAGCGAAACAATTTATTACACTATTCATATTTAATTAGAGTAAAATATGATGTATAATGTGTTTAACAAATAATGTTCGAAAATTATTGTTTATATAAAATTTCGTTCATTCCATAATAAAGCAATATAAATATAAATATAAATAAATACAAGATAATATTATAATTTATTATTTATTATTAAACAATGATTGAAATGTTGGTTTTATTTTTTAATTAAAAATAGTAATATTTGAAACTATTGATAAAACAAATATATTATAAATATAAATAATTTCTGACAGTTGCATTTTCAGAAAATAAATAAAATATTCACTCAATTCAACAACTTTAATCTATGTATAATATAATAAACATATACGTTATTTAAGGATCTTAAATCACACATTATATAAGGTAATTAGATAATTTTTCTATCAACTACTGACGAATTTATTTGTTTTTACATAAATAGTAATTAATTATAAGTGCGTGTAATTATACAATGACGGCATACTGCACGTCTATATGTGGCAGAACGAAACTTAAAAACCCATATTATGAAAGATTATATTGATTAAATGAAATTGTTAAAATATTTTAAGTCATCAATAACTTTACCTTTCACGGATCAAAGCTAGTTTTTAATATTAAAAAATTATATAAATTTAAAAGGCACTCCAGTCGATAAAAAATAGACTATTTATTATTATTTCAAAAGTGTTTACAAAATTTAAATAAGAACATTAAACGTAACCATATTTTTGTCAGGAGCTGATATCATTTTGACGAAAAATTAATGGAGGTTTGCAAGGTTTGTAGAATTCTATGGAGCATTATATAGGCAATTTGTTATTCATTCCTACGAGGCTTTTTACTTGTGTGAACCATACATGATCATTAGTTTTGGTACTCATATCAAAAGTATACGGGAAGATAAACAATCACATATACGTGTACACTATGTCATCGATCTATTTTGCAATAACGAAAATTAGTCTATTGTTTACTCTAATTTTAAATTTTGAAAATGTTGGAAACTTTAAGTGGTTTTTAATTCTTATTAGGTATAATATATTATATTAATATAAAATATAAAAATTAAAAATGTGACTAGATCATTCATTCAAACAAAATAAATTTCAAAAAATTATGTACCATGGAAGTTTTTTTACTACTGTACATAATTCGTTTATTTTTATGTATTAACATCTATACCTAAAAATAATAATAGGTTGGTTGTTTTATTGAAATTATACATATCTATTTGAAATAAAATAATATAGGTATACTATTTATTTTCAATGAGAAAAATAATGAAATATACTTAATATAACTGTATATAGTTAGAATATAATATAATTATAGTTCAATAATAAAATTGATTATTTTTAAATACATACACATTACACATAATATATATATATATATATATATATATACCTACCAATATATACATAACGATTAGACATTTTGAAACATAGTTAGAATTATTTTGAATTATGTAATTTATTTAATTTTTAAGGTATATTTTTATTTCTTTCTTTGGCTCTTTATTAGGTAAAGTTATAGTTCTCAACACTACATATTAAATATATACCTAATAATAATATTGATAAATTATAATACTGATAAAAGTATCATATATTCAAAATTACATAAATAATTTAATATCTTATAACTTAAAAAAATAGAAATTATGTACCTATAAAGTTACTGTACTATAACAGTTATAGATATATTGTATTAGATAATAATGAATAGAGCAAGTTACTCGGTTAAAAATTGAATTATTAAAGAAATGCAAATAATTTCGAAATGGCATTGATTAATAAGAATTTGTAAGTGGATGTAAAGTAATATATTATTAAAATTGTATTATAGTACTTAACAATAAAATTTTAAATTATCACAATTGCCCGAAAATATTAATCAATTTTACTAAATTCTTATTTTATTTACAATTTAATTTTGGTATAATAAATATGTTACATAAGTATATTGTAGATAATATAATTTTAATGATTTATATTAATTTCGTGATAGAAGTATCAAGTATGTTTGGCGTATAGCCTATATATTATTTTTATATTGCCTACCATTCCAATGTAAGAAATAAATTAAAATTAAAAACATCCACGCCTAATTTATAACCTTAAGAAGACGCCAAATGCCCGATTATTAAGAGGTTGAGTATAGGCAATATTTATTAAATTTTAAGAAAAATTGAAATCAAAAAATTTTTTAATATTTAAATATATTTTAAAAGTAATTTAAAAAAAGACCAGCGTCGGTACCACTTTTAATTGTCATATAATCATGATATTGGTTAAAAAACATGTTTACTCATTTTTTATTTTTATCAATTTGAGAATATTGTAGAAGGATGAAATAAAAATAAATCATAAAGAATGGAAACTTATAGTGACTGATTGAGCCGATTTTTTATATGTGCATTTTTACACATTTTATAAGCTGTTGAAAAAATTAAAAAACAGATATTTAAACAGCTCATAAAACGTGTAAAAATGCATATATCAAAAAAAATAATTTTGTTAGTTATAATTAGATTTTTTTTATATTTTTAAAATGTTTGTAAGTTGATAAAAATGAAAAATGCTAATGCAAGTTTTTCATTGAAAAGTTATTGGTGTGGTGTCATCTTAATTAAACATTTGTTACGAATTCAAAGTTTTATAAACAATTTCAATAAACTAAAAATCATACGTTGACTAACTATACATTAAATGTAAATCACACTCAAAATACATAACTAATTATGAAATTAAATATTATCACTAGTGGCGTATTAGGGGGGGGGGGTCAATTGGCCCAGGCATCACATTTTTGTGGGAAGCAAATTTTAAAGAGTTTTTGAATAATATTACTACACATTGTTACACCGTTGTTGTAAAAAATATATTTTTTTATTTTTTGATAGGTATTCAAATTTTATTTGAAAAAAAATATAATATATAATAATTCATAATAATATTTCATATTATAAAAATTTCACTATCGTTAAATAATAAATATTATTTTATGGTAAAAAAAAAAAATTAGTGGTATGGACTGTGGAGGTCTCTTTATAAAATAATTAATCTTACCAAACATGCGTTATTTTTAAGTGCCTACTACCAGAAAAATACTTTAAGACTTAGATGTAATATGTATTACAGTTTATATATTAACAGTATTTCATGTAATAATTTTAAAATTACTATTCCTAGGTATACCTAGGTATAACAATTATTTTTAAAAAGTAGATAAAATGGTTAATTACATTTAATTTAATCAAAATTCGAATTCATTTAGTACATTATTTTTTCTTTAAAACCTAAATACATTGGAAAAAAATTTGAATGAAATCGTATCGTATCAAAATTTAAAATGTTTTAATCAAAATAAAATGCAATAATAAAATTTAATTTAATCCCGAACGTATACATATTATCTGATATTATTATGCAAACGCATATTAAGTTTAAGTTTTAATTATGAAACATAATTTTGATTAAAGTCAATATTTAGACTGTATTAAGAAGAGCCCATAACATAACAATATATTTTACTACATACCCATTTTTTTGTTTTTGTTTTATTTTGTAATAAACATGTTTGAGGAATAATATTCAAAAAGTAATATTTTAGACGCAAATAACTTACAGGTAAAAATATTGTAAGAAAATGTATTTATTTAACTTTTATATAAAAATTGAATTGTTTTTTTTTTTTTTATAAAATAACTACATAAAAATATATTTCAAAAGCATTAGAGGTTTGAAATTAAAATTTCGAGTTAACCTCAAAATCAAACGAGTACAATTTCACAAAATAAATTACTAAATAGTTTTAATTGTAAAATAATTACAACATAAATTTTACAACCTATCTCATTTATTTCTCAAAATTTAATTTCACATAAAAATTAATTTAATATTTAATATTAAAAATTCGCTATACAAGGCTATACTGATTTATTGCACGAAATTAAAAAATGATGTATAAATGACATTTTTTTTCTTTTTAATATAAACTTTTTAAATTCCATTAACAAATATATACTCGAAAAATGAAACTAAACAAAATGACTGATAATTTTATAGATTTGTAATAATTTAATGTTATTATTACTAGTATCCTTTATCCAGGAACGGATCAAAAGGAAGGCAAAGAGGATTTAGCCACTATAACCTTCTGGACTGTAGTTTTTACATACCTACAGTGTACTTATTTTAAAAATATGTAACAAAAAAAATTAGAGGTGGATTGAACTCAAAATTTAGATGTCAAAATGAATATGTATGAATTTTAAGTGCGAACCCGAACTTTTAGTTTTAATTTTACCTGAACATTCGAAATTAAGTAATCAAAAAAATAAAAAGAGTCATCGAAACTTTTCGACAAATCTATATTATATTTTTAGGACGAAGAAAATATCATCAGATTAGTTAAGTGGCGAACTCGAACCCATTCCAGAAATTTTCGAGTTCAAATAGTTCGTTTCTACTGGATGATCCCAATTTAAATGAAGTTTTTAGGGAAAGCTGAGGAATATTAATGCATGCATCTTTTTCTTCTCACAAAATAATGTGTATTACATAGAACCTCTCATTTCAATCAAATGTCACTCAGTATGAAAATGTCATGTTACTATTAAAAATAAATACACTATAGGTATATATATTTAAACTTACCTGTGACATTTTTAATAGTTGATCAAGAGCCCTTTTATCAGTGATTTTTAAATCCGTACCTGTCCTGAATAATGTACCATTAAACAGTTATCAAAATATTGTAATTTATTTAAAAAATCCGTTTCACGTCATGTATACATGACAAACAAGTGTAGTAATTCTTAAAACGGCGTAGCGGTTTCTTTTTAATTACAATTATTTTTATTAAATTTATGCTCTTTTTTGTGTAAAATACTATAATTTATTTTTGATTAGGTTTTCATTTTAGATATAAGAGGTTGTGTATCATAAGATGGACTTACCCACATGAAGTGTAGCACAAGCCTTTGATTATCAAAATGATTAATTATAGAAATTAATGCGTGCATAATATGTACCTATAATATTAAAGATCATAAAAAAAATAAATACCTATTAATAGTTTAATGACAACATAATTCACGGTGCAGAGTTAATTAAATCTGGTCACAACTAAAAGCAAACTATAAACCAGCAGCGTAGGAGAAGGGGGCCTAGAGGCCGTTGCCCCCTCCCAGGAATAAAAAATGTATACTTTTGCCTCCTCGGACAAAATAAACAATCATTATCAATATAAACATGCATAATTAATTTGTAACATATAATAATAAATAATACTGAAATGTTACATAATCTATCAATTATTATCATTCTCCTATATAATATTTGGATTATATAATTTTTTTTATATCATGCTGTATTAATATTTTACACTTACTATTATAGAGCTTTGTATAATAATAAATATAATATTAGTAAGAACCAAAAAGTATTATCTCAATATAATTCTATAAAACATACAATCTTATAGGATAATAAAATAATATTAATAATAATAATCATATTATATATATAATAGTATAAAAAAATGATGGTGCATTTTATTAACATTTTAAAATAAATATACCTAAGTATACGAATTTTTAATTGCCGCATCTCAATTAGTCGTGGACATTGTTTACTTCCGGCAAAAATATGAAAAAGTACATTATTTTTATTTTTATTTATTTTTATGCTGTTTTCATTGAAAAATATTGATAAATAAGAAAAATATTGTGTACCTAGCTAATACTTCATCAAACAAATAAGATTATTATATTAAATAATTTCTTCCATTAAAGTATTAAATAAATTTATATTTCATTATTTATTAAGATTTCCAAAGATATCGGTACAATCAAGAATAATTATTAATTGTACAGGTGTACAAGTATCAAGTATAAGTACATAGATTTTTATTTGTAGTTATTCCTTTTTATTATTATTATTATTATTAACTTTATAAATATGTCACCACAACATATATATAAACATTTTAAGTAAATGACATAATATATAATATATATTAGTTCTTCCGTTTATTGTGACGCATTATATGCTATTATCTTATTGTTATTAAATATTGTTCAATAATTTGTCTTCGTCCGTCATGTTAATAAAATAAAATATATATGTCTTATAGGTATAGGTAAGCATATAAAGAAAAAAACTATATTTTTAACATATATTTTTATGTTTAACTGGTTTCACACTTTCTTAGACATTTTATATATTTATTATACTTTTATATTTAAATATAGGACGCCACTCATGCGATTTTTAAGTGGTTCTGTATAGGCAATTTTTATGCTATCTGAAGAAAAATGAAAATTTTATAATTTAAAAATATTTAAGTACTTTTAAAAGTAATTAAAAAATATATTCGTGTCGGTACCACTTTTTACTGTTGCGTAATCACAATATTTGTGAACCAAACTGTTGCGAGAAAAAATTGTTCTCGGACTATAGTTTTAATTAACAAAACCAAACTTTGACACAATATCATAGACAAAATTATCTGTGTTCTAACGTTGTCTTTTTTTCAATATCACAAGTATAACTGATGTAATGCCATCTGTAAAAAACCATAAAAAATGGTTTTATTTTTAATTAACAACTTTTTATCATTTAATATTTTTGAAAAAGAACGTCAGTAGAACAGTGCAGATAATAGTATCTACAATATTGTGTCAAAATTTGATTTCTTAATTATAACTACAGCTCGAAAACGATTTTTTTCTAGTAAAATAAATTTTTACGATAAAATAAGGCATATGTGGCGCCCTCTTAGTGAGAGTTTTTATATATTATATACTAAAAAAATATATATGAATTTAGGCTTTAAATGTTAAATATAATAACTTATATTTTTGAACTATAATATGCCATTTAAAAGGACGCTACCGACATGTTTGTTGTCTGTGTCTTACATACGCATAAAATAGCAAATCTATATGTACCGCATTCTTACTACAGTTTATTTATAATATTAATAGTATAATAAATTTACCTACTATGAAATGTGTAGAGGAGAACATAAATTAAGCCATAGAGTTTGTTTTTTAACCTAGTTATATGCATTCAAAAATATGAGTTATTTAACTACTTATAACTTGTTTAGAAGTGAAATTAAAAAAAAAATAACTCCAAGCTAGGGCATAGTTTATGTTCTGTTGTAACAAATTTGATAATAAATTTACTCCAACATTAATTTTAAATAAACTGTAGTAAGAATGTGGTACACAGATTTGCTATATTATGCGTATATAAAACAGAGAGAACAAACATGTGGGTAGGGTCCTTTTAAGTATGTCTTTTGAATTTGTACCAATAATATATATTAGTATATAATATGTATTGTATACGAATTATGGACTATATTTATACTATAATATAATATAACTATACATGTTTTCTATTTATATTATATATATACATATATATATATATATAGTTTTCATTGGAAACTTTTGTGTTTCATAAACTCGTGTTGCAAACCAAAAACTGTGCCAAGACGCTAAACAAAAAAACCCCCGGACAAGTATACGTTATCAATATAAGATATTTATGATTTTAATAATATTTTATTATTCTTATTCTTATTTTTATATGAAAAAAAAATGTTACGTGCACGGAACAAACGAAAAATATTTACAGAAACCAAACTCAATTTATTATTAAACATTAAATTATAATATACCTACTCCAAAACAGACACATTTTGTCCAACAATATACTGTTATTTACTTAGTTTATCTCGACTACTTACTCAGGTAGTACGGATCCCTAGGAAAAATAACTATTAAAATCTAGTAGTAAACTACTTAACTTTAGTAGTATACTAGTCGATTTTACTGGTAAACTACTAAATTGATAGTATAATGGGTTAATAATTAGAACTTAGAACTACTAGGTTACTACTTGAGTCCAATAGTAAACTGATATTAAACTGTAGAATTTTTTTTTTTTCCAGTAGTTATTTATTTTTTATAACAATTTATTTTTTATTATAATTAAAATGGCAATAGCAATTTTAAAAACAAGTAGATAGATATTATAATAGTGGCTAGGTATTCCTATATAATTTATTATAACACTACTACACAACAAAATACTTGGAAATATATAATACTTATGTACATTAATGTAAATTAAATGAAATCATTTAAATGTGAATATAATTAAAAGTATATTTATTAAACTATTCATTACAATTAGTTTTATATATACATTATTATTGTAATACATTTTTAAACACTTTTGATTAATATCTTCCGGTAAAAAACATGATTCAATTTATGTAATATTTCTGTTTTTATAAAATAATATTATAATGTTCAAAACCAGGTAAAATATCAAAATTAAAAAGTAAATAGTGAATATAATAAAATAATAATAAAAAAAAAGATTCACTACACCAATAATATGCTAAAGTAATTGGAATTTTCAGTATTTTAAATTTACGTTTTCAACTAGATACCTAATTAAATATACACATAAAAGTGTAAACTAATATAATATGAAACAAGAGACTAGATAAAAATAGAAAGCTCACTCGAAAAGTAAAAAAAAATAAATATTATATTACCTTTATAAATGTATAGAATTAATAAATTTAATTTATAAACCTACTTGTAATATGTATCTGTAGTCCTATTAAGTGTAGTACCTAAATATTAATTACATTTTTAAATATATTTGTTAATATCTACTCCAAATATTTAATCTATTTAAAAATTTTAAAATAATATACAATTTTATTTTGGCTATATTTTTCGAAGAACTGACTAATGTTTCGGATTTTTTTTTTTTTGGATAATTAGAATTATTCAAAGCTTTTAAAATAAAAATGTTGAATGCCTTATTGGTTGATAGGTACTCACTTGTAATATGTATATAAATATTTAAAAAAATTAATATATAAGTACAATGTAGTTATGAAATAAAAATTAATTTAGAAGCAATGAAAATTAAAAATGTACATTGATACTATTATATATTTTATTCTTTTGTTTAAATCGTTATCTAATAATATTATGCAAATAGGTTTTTGTATGAAAGTGAATCCATAATTTTATATAAAAATAAATTAGAAACTATACATTTGAGGAGTTCTCAAAACATTTCCTATACGGTTTTGAACCCATTGTTTATCCCCATTAAAAAAAATTGCAAAATTAAAATTTTTTTGCATTTTAACCAATAGAAATACTAAAAATATCGTTTTATATATTTTATTATAAGGTATTGAATCCAAATAGGTATTTTAAATTCCAATATTTAGGGTAGCTGGTTAGGTATTTAAATACCATTTTGAAAGTATTTTTACATGACCGTTAATACGATAAAACACTATAACAAAATATGTTTATCATTAAAAATATACTCAATTATATCAACACAATAATTGTATACATACGTATATGAAATTCTACATACTGGAATTCGTACTGTCAAATCAATGGATCTTATCCAACATTCATTTTTTCTTAGGCCGTGTTACATGTAAAGCATAAATACTATACTACCTATTTTATATAGTTTAAATAAATCATTTTTCAGACAAGCCGAGTTAAATAATAACTGATTTTAACACTAAATGACTATAATATATATGTGTTAATAATTATTTTAATATAATAGTTGCTAACTAGTTGTTAACAACTAGAATAAGTACCTCTACTATATTGGGTATATATCGTTTAAATCAGTATTCATTTATTCCATATTACACTTAGTTAAACGCATGTTATGTGCATTATCGATAGTTATATATGTCACCTATTTGTATTGAAATTGGAGTGGTACCTAATGTTGAAATATATTAGAGGTCATGGGTATTATAGCTAAATAATGCTACATTAACTTTTAAACAGGCAGTTTTGTTTCTATAAAATCAACTTTAGTAATATTATAGTAAAACTATATATAGTAATCTAACTATATACAACTAAGTGGGTACATGAAAACTAATAAAATAAATTTTGAGACGATTTTTAATGCATAACAAAATATATTTTAAAATTAAAATATTCAAATTAATAGATATACAGCAACATTATAGAATTAGGTTGAATAATTTTTTACAATTTATAAATGTATATAATTATTAATAAATATAGATAGTAAGTTACATATAGACATTATTACTATATTATTTATAAAAATATTGTTGTGACCGTAATAAAATATAACTTACATAAAATATTATAAATTCCAAACTTTATTAAAAAATAAAAAGCCGTTGATAATTGCTATAAATACTGAAATTTTAAAATAAAATTTAGTTCATTCATTTTTAAAGAAAAATGTTCACGTTGAACGTGAAAAATAAATGTAATTCAATAATGAATCGTTCGTGTTTTAAGTCGGAATATTGTTGGTTTTCTAAGTTAACCTCTCTAACTGCAGTATTATAATATACAATATATGAGAATTTATTGGTCAACATAAGGGACGGTCACAATTGGCGTAATTACACACAGCAATCTCCAAATTAAGATGAAATCCCTTTATGTTTCGGTTTATTAGCCCGGTTTAACTTCAAAATCTGGTTTATTGGATCAATATATAAGTATATAACATACAAATATTGAATTAAAATACCACTCTTGTTTTAGTTTTAATATTTAAAATAAAACCATTTAATTATTTTTCCCGTATTTATTTAAAATAATTAATTAAACTCTCAATAAAATGAACTTATTAATATTAGGTACTTTATATGTAATATATAGATATAAGATTTATACATTTTTTTACTAAATTTTCAACATTAATATTTATATATATATTCATACTTTTGTTCTTATTTTTTTAATTAAGGACTAATTATCAAAATGTATTTATTTATTATTTAAACATTGGTATATAATTCGAATATACCTTGAAATGTTAGAATATATAATATAAATGATCAATTCCCAGTTTTTAATTTAAAATCTTTAGAGTAAGTATATACGTTTCAATTTATTATTATAATATAATAATCATACACTATATGCAACACATTCGAATCTCTAACTATAATTAATTGATTAACCCTATTTATTATAATATAAAATAATAAAATTGAACTTGAATACTCTGAAAATGATCATATTTGATTAGTTATAATATATACCTATTATACTATAACATCGGAAAATTTTGAAAATTACATTTTCAGATAGGTATTATAAATTCTTGTTTCTGAAATGCTTATAACTATGCAATATCAACAGACAACGTTTTACTATGTGATAGTACCTACAAACTTATACTTCTTTCATCTTTCTCATTTATATATGTGAATATAATAAAAGTGATTAAAAATATTTACATTATAAACAACTAATAAATAACTATATAATTAGGTATATATATATATATGTGTGTGTGCGATTTTACTATAAGTTTAACTAAAATTATTCACCATTTCGTAATTATCGTAATAAACAAAAGATACAGAGCAATAGTTATTCCTAATTAATAATATAGTAAAATAATATACATATTACCATATAGGTATTACCTTTGTACAATAGGTAACAAAATCTTTAATGAAATATTATACAATATTTACTACATTAATAACGGTAAATGTGTTCAAAAATCATTTGAATATTTATCTAATTACATATTCTGAGTGGATTAAGAAAGATATTGATTATACAATGATGTTTATTTTTATTTTTCTGTGAACAACTTTACGACCAAAATTAATATAGAGAGCTTTTATTTGTAGCAAATTAGTTCTAGTTGGTACTTTGAAGATATCATTTTTAGATTATTCCAGTGATATTTTCTTAAACGTATATATATAAACTAACTTTTATAGAGAAAGTACTTTCTAAATTTATAGGATATAACAAAATAACAAATAACATGTTTATCGATTTTGTATAACAATTATATTATTATTATACTAACTCAAGTGCAACACCTGCCGGGTGCAACTCCTTGTAAGTGCCATTCCTTTTATGTGAGACTATTTGTAAGTTACAATTGAGTGTGACACCTTGTAAGTTTAACTTTTATTAAATACAACACCTCATTCGTAGAATTATACTTTTGCAATTCGTATACATCAGTTTATGTATTTTATCGGAAATAATATTGTTAATTAATTAATTTTAAAAATATTCCGACTACGGCGGACACTGGCGTTCGCTTTCTAGAAGATATAGTCGTTCAATCCTAAAGTTTTTCGAAATGAATAAGTTGACAAAATAAGTAATCCGAAAATTAATCAAACTTACTATTGTCGGAATTTTCCGATGAATCAGCGGGACAGACTTAAATTCTTAATACGGTCTCGTCACGGGGTATTATATAACGCATAATTTAATTAAATAAAATAGGTAGGTAGGAACAAAATTTAGTTCAAAGAAACGAAAAAAAAATGTATAAGAAAATATATTACAATTTCGGATATCAGATAAAAAAAAAAGTCGCAAAAAAAAAAGATAGGCATATAACGCATAATTTAATTATATAAAATAGGTAGGTAAGTACAAAATTTAATTCAAATAAATAAAAAAAAAAATGATATGAAAATATATATTACGATTTCGGATATCGGATAAAATAAAATCACAAAGAAAAAGTAAACCGAAATGGGATTCGAACCGGCGTCTCCGTATTGAAAGTTCATGCCCACACCATTAAGGTACAGAATCGATGATAAAGTGGTCGAAATTTTTCATATTTACACTATTCAGATAACGGACGACACCATTACGTATATCGAACGTATTTATATACTCGTAGTATTTGGAACAAACGTCCCGGTTGGACGGGGACGATAAATAAAAAAGAAACGCTTTTAAAATACAAAATACACGAATTTGCTCAGATGTGAATGCACCTTAATACAAAATAATAATAAAAAAAACGGGGGAAAAACTTGGAAAAAATTTTTAAAAAAAGATCGTACGAAGCCGACACCCGATTTTTTGTCGGCGCCGTGTGCCGTATTTATCATTTACGTTCACTTACACATGCCTAACGGGGAAACGGGAATCGAACCTGAGACCTCACGCATCTGAACACTAATATTCTTATCGACATAAGACTAACCGATATAAATGATCGTACGAATCGCGAGCCTAATAAATACTATAAACAACACGGTGGCTCGACATCGTAACAATACGGGGCCGATAATACGACGGTGAGAAAGAACGTCGAGCGATAACGGATGAAAGGCGAGCTATGATAACGAACGGCAAGGAAACGGGTTTTTCTTCCAGCCATCGAAAGCTCGGAGAAAAGGCGAAAACGAAGAGGAACGAAGGGCGTGAAAATTTTAAAACTACTGGAAAAGAGTTTGAAAACGGTAACGGTAAAGGGACGGCGGCGAAATCACGCCTGGGAATGAAATTTCCAGGGTAAAAAAGTTAGCATTTTATATATAAGAAGATTACGCCGAAGCTCCACTCAGAATCGTTTTATTCAAAATAATTTGCTTTCAAATATAATACATCCACCAAGATTATTCCTGTCCTATAAGTGAAGTGTTTCCATCCTTACTGACACCCCATAAGCGAAGTACAAACATTTTTTTTATATAAATATAGTTTAATAACCTCCTTAATCTCAGAAATTTTTAGATAACTTATTTATGTTCATTGCTATTATGAGATATACTCGTACTATATAGTATACACATTATGGGATCAAAATCTAACATATTTCTCGATGTAGTAATTATCATTATTAATAATAATAATATATAGTAATATAATAATAATTATAGTTAAAATTTAAAATTCTAATTAACATAAGTAAATATAAATGGTAAATGTTTAAATTGTTATTTTTACAGAACTTCATCTACTCATTTTTAGAGATATAAATGACACAATTTATTATCTATAGAAATGAAAATGTTAATCTTCATTAAATAATAAATCTATCTTTTTTTAAAGAAATTAATAAATACCTAATAATGAAATTTACTGGATATATTATAATACAATATAATTACATTTCGGTGACCCAAATAATATATGCATATTGACGCCTAAAATCTGGTCGCGACATTAAGGCTGAAAAACGCTGGTACACGCGTGTCTATATATAGAATAAAATATAATACATTATATATTGTTATACTTTAAAAGTTTGACATATGCTTAGTTTTATGAAATAATCGTATGATAATATTATAACAGTCAGTTATATAACACCTAGTATAAAAAAAATAGTAATAGCAATATGGTTTTCAGAGTTTAAACCGTTTCGTATTGAGAAAATCGATTATATAGAGGCAATTCTATTGTTGTGCAAAAGTAGAAACTGCATAATACATAATATAATATAATTTTGCCAGGAGAAATGTATGTGATATTTATGTAAATCCTTATTATTGATTTCTAGCGATATGCCTGCTTTATGATAATCTCACATTTACACACCTACAATATGTAATACACGTAGGTACCTCTAAATATTTACAGCTGTATATTGCAACAGAAACGACTGGTACGTTGAACATTATATACCTAATCCCTTTAAGGCCACTTAAATCGATCTTAAAGATCGAGGATTTATAGGCACATACTAACGGCACACGTGGTATTTCGGTCACCATTAAATAGAAATGATCGCGAAGGAAAGGGATAGAAATAAAAATCAATAAATAAAGGCAGTGTTAGCAGATAATATAAAATATACATTTTAAAATTTAAATATCAACATCAATCTATGTATGCCCTGTATGTTCTTCGACATTTTTACGACCATTAAAAATAACGTCTTTGGTTTTAGATAATAACAAACTTGAGACTTTAATTACTATCATTTACTATTAAGTCGTGAAAAATTGAATTACTATTCTCTTCAAACGTCATAACAATCGTTCGTATACTCAGTGTAAAAATATATATTGTACTTTTATAGAGGTAATAAGTGTTCATGATTTCACAATATATACCTATACCTATACTTGCTTTTTACTATCTATACATTTATACGACTCGTATCATATATTATTTATAAATGTATATACACACACATATATATATTTATTAACGTTGTAAGTATAACAATATCAGTAATTAAAATATGTTATGAAAAATGTTTAATATTCAATAATTCTTCAACTTAAATCAATTATTAATTTATTCACCTAAGACGTCAATGGTTTTTTTAATAGTACTTATCGAGGGGAAAAAATTTAAACTACATATTTAGATTATTATCTAAAAAATCATCATTATTTAGATTTTCAAGATTGTTTTTTTATTTTATTTTGGAATTGTAAAGTATAGGTACAACGTGTTTCTGGGTCAATCTACAGACTACTAGTCAACTGACAGGACAATCGACCGACATTCAATTTACTGATACGACAATCGACCAACACCCAATATTCTGACACGAATAATCAACTGTCAGGAAAATTAACGGTTAATATTAACCGACATATAAATATAATTTATACAAACATATTATTTAATATATATTTAACATATATCTGCTTATTATATTATCATGTACCTATAGAAAGTTAAATTAATTAAACGTGAAAATTATATATGATAACAATAATAATAATAAAAATAAAAATAATAATAATGTTCAAAGTTATAAAAATTATAAAAAACAATTTAAATTTAAATTGCAAGATTGTTATCAATATATCGAAAATATTCGAAATAAATTTTACCCGCATGATTTTTGTAAGAATTGTTCAAATATTTTCAAGCATTTGTTCATAATTGTTTTTAAACCATTGAACGAAATCATAAGCATTGTCAAGCATAATTTCTTTGACTTGGATAAATGGGCGTCAGGTATTTTATCTTCGGGTAAAATTGCAATGGTCAATATTTGATAAAATTGTGTTGGTGCTAAAATTGTCATTAATACCATACTCAATAGAGATACCGAGTTCTTGTAGTTTTCGTCACGCACTCTGACATTAATGGAATAAATAACCCTTATTTTTGAGAACGGAAAGTCTTGTATATTTGCATTTATGGCAGCCAATTCAAAATCGCTTACAATATAATCCAGTGCAAAATGTACACTAGTATCTTCAACAAAATCAAATAGATCCTTAAAAAAAAGAAACGTTAAAAAAATTCTAGTATTACTGTAATTTTGAATTGAAATGTAAACATAAATCATTGCTTTTGAAAATCAATTCTGGTCTATTGTCCATATAGGTAAATTTGGTGTCGGTCGATTACCGTAAGGGACTCGTACAATAGGTCCGTTCCCGAATCGATGACGTATTTTGTTTTTTTTTTTTTGCCTCGTTCCATTTCGCCGAATTTTTAGACTCTGATAGAAAATTGCATC
Organism: Pemphigus obesinymphae; assembly: GCA_025469235.1. Lineage (NCBI taxonomy): Eukaryota > Metazoa > Arthropoda > Insecta > Hemiptera > Aphididae > Pemphigus > Pemphigus obesinymphae. Next base: position 427 of record JAIPRL010008018.1, on the reverse strand, counting down.
TAGATGGTACTTTAAACAAGTTATTTTTCGACTTTTTTAACGTGGCAGGAAAAACTACCAAAAAATTACAAAAATACTTTTATTTTTATTATCATTATTTGTCTATCCTATCTAGAGCTGTTTAGCGTATATTATTTAAATGAATAAATAAACTATATACAAACAATTTTGAAAATCGGACCTCTATTTGGTTTTTTATAGCAGTTTTAAGATTTTTGACGAGATGTTATATAGACACAATAATTACAAGTTAAAAGACTAAATTATTTATTTATTAATTATTATTATTAAATATTATATATGTACAGGATTGTGGAAATTATAGAGGGATAAAACTTATGAGCCACAGTATGAAGATTTGGGAAAAGATAATAGATAAAAGGGTAAGAGGTGAGACAACTGTTACTAGAAATCAGTTTGGGTTTAT
>JAIPRL010008017.1:0-21553 GCA_025469235.1 Pemphigus obesinymphae | reverse complement strand
CTGTGTTTCATATCCTCTTCGAAACCCCCATCTTTCTGTATAACGGACCCTAAATACTTGAACCTGTCCACTTCTCCCACCACATCCCCACATAACTTTATTTCTAGCCTTTCCCTATTTCCTCTGTTTTCCCTATATCTCGATATAGTTCCTATGTAATTAAATTATTCGTTTATTTATTTTGATTTATATAGCTGATAGAGAACAATAACTTAACCTCCTGATAACCTCCGCCTCATAATTATAATATAATATAATAAGTATTCATCTGATTTAGTCTATATTTACAGCTAAACCGATCTAGAAAAGCATCCTTTGCGCTATTTGTTTTCTCTTGCATATTAGTTACAGGATGAAATTCAAAACCAAAGAAGCCAAAAACCGAGATATCTAAGTGAGATTATGTACATTAAATGTCGAAAATGTGGGAATGGGGAAAATATGAAAACAAGCCGTAATCTGGTAAAAATATGTAGAAATGTCCTCTTGAACTTTTTGTTTTTCCTGTTCTAGGTTACAGAAAACACAAAACCATACTACTACGGGTTATAATAATATCGTTGTGGCGATATTTACTTTAACTTAAATCGTTAGAGAGCGCTGAGTATGTGAGGTTTCTGTTTATATTTACGACCCGTTCCCCTCGTTATCGTTATCGTTCCCCTCTACAACCTAAACTAAATATTATAGGTGCTAGATATACGTTAGCACTCCTATTAGTTCATGCGCTTAGTTTTTGTATGATCCTTTCGTATTTCGTATTTTGTTTTATGATATTTAACATCGTTATTACTTTCTATTTAAAATCTATTTGGTACACCCAAATTTTGAATATACCATTGTCTTTAGCAAATAAATCTAATTTTAATATTAATTAACATATATTTTACACTATTGGATTCAGCAGTTTTTTTTTTAATAATAATAATAATATTTTATTGGCCATCTGTAGATAGATTTAAGTACAATTAAATAAAATAGTAACAAGTATAATGGCCCAACTCACTACTAAGGATAACCTCTTATTGGTGAAATTGGAGTACTTATAATAATAATAATAATAATAATAAATAAATAATTAAGATAATATAAACATGAAAAAATTTGTATATGTACTGCCATGTAATAGTAATAATCAGGGCTTGAGTTTTATATTACTAAAAATACTCAAATATGTGCTGTAATATGTCTTAAAAATCATTATTATTAAATTTGGCTTTTGTCCCGTATTCTTAAATAGCAGTCCCATATGTTTCGTAATTCTATAACATCAAAATGTGTCATTTTTCTTAATTAGCTTTTATAATCGATGATTAAAAATTAAGATCAAAATAACTAAAATAATACAAAATATTAAAATATTTATATTTTGTGTTTTCATTATCGAGGAACTACTGGCAATACCTTTTAATTATCATAAATATTAATTAAATATATAGGCACCTAATTTTAAGTTTCCAAAAATATGTCCCGTTTTAAAAAAAAATTAATCTGGGATCCCTATATAATATGCACAAAAATATGTTCTTTATATAAGTATATCATTATCAAGAGAAAATAAAAAAAACATTTTCCTTCTTATTTTACAAATTTAGGACTATCAGTATACTACGTTGATATTAAAAATTTCAAAAAAAATTTCCAGTAATTCAGTATGGTTAAAAATGTTGGTTTTTTTTCATTTGGTCTTCAAAAAAATTTTTTTATTTTTTTTAAATTTAATTATTAAAAAACAAAAAAAAACTTATAATAATTATTTACAACTTTTTACAACTTTTTTTAACTTTTTTTTTTTTACAACTTATTAACAACATAATTTTTACAACTTTTTCAAATAAAATTAGAATTACTTAAAAAGAAGAAAGAATATATATATTTTGAAAAATAAGGACCACCCTAATATATATGTCTTATAATATTTTGTATTTTTCAAAATTATAGTAGGTGCAAGTGCTCTAGTGAACAATAGCATGATCGGCCACTGATGAACATATAGGTGGATATTAAAAATAAATAAACATAATAGTCAAACGTAATTTTTATATTAATAAAATTAACGTTGTGAGCTATTGTTCACAAAAAATCCAGCAAACGTGGATTTTTTATACGTGTTGTAATTCAAATTATTACTCTTACTCACAGATGGTACGGAAACTCTAATTATCATGGGGGGTTGGAATACAATTGTGCGGGAAGATACAGACGATAAAGAAGTTGGGAAATATAAACTCGGGAAAAGGAATGAAAGAGTTTATTAGCTTATCAAATTCTGCAAAAACAATATGATTTAGTTATAACCATTACTTTATTCAAGAATCATAAAAGAATGCGTTATACGTATACAATTCCAGGAGATATCAATAGATATATCAATATCAATATATATATCAATTAGACTATAATTTGGTGAAGAATAGAGACAAAAATCAGATCAAATCGAGTAAATCATACCCAGGAGCTGATGTTGACAGTGACCACAACCTGATAATGATTAAGTCCGTGTTGAAGTTCAAGAAGTTAAAAAAATCTAAAAATAAAGTGAATAAATGGAATATGAGTGAACTAAAACGACCAGAAATAATAATTCGTTCGAAAAGAAATGCAATGAAAAACTTGAAATCCAAAGTCAGCGGAGGATAGTTGATTGCGAAAGTATAGAATATGGATGGCATTGCATAAATGATTCCATTGTCGAATCTGCAGAAGAAATATTAATTAGAGAAAAATCAACAATTATCGTGAATGGATAACAATGAAAATAGTTCAAGACATAGAAAGAATAAATTGCTTAAAAATAAAACAAATGAAGAAAAAAAAGACAATATAAGTCATTAAGCAATAAAATAAACCGAGAAGCAAAAATAGCTAAAGAGACTTGGATCGCAAAGAATCGTAAAGAAGTAGATAATATGATGAAATTCAACCAACAGGACAAAGCATATAAACTCATCAAACGGTACTTCAATAAATAAAAGTTACAATGCACGCACATAAAGAATAAATAGATAGACGAGATAGCAATAAATAGTGAATAGATTGAAAGAGTATGTAGAAGATCTATTTGGAGAAGAAAAAAAACAATGATTAACTTTTGATATCCTTCCTCAACGATACCTTGAATTCAATTGCAAATACAGGAATTCTAAAATCGAAATTTGAAGACGCACTTCAAACCATGAAGAAAAACAAAGCACCGAGCCCAGACGAATAGAACACAGAACTCCTTCAACAGGTAGAAAATGAAATAAAGAACGCTCTGTACGAATTATTATGTCAAATATATGAGACTGGGATAATTCCGAGAGATTTTGGATGTAGCAAATTAGTTATCTTGCAAAAAAAAACCTAGAGCCAACCCGTGCGAAAACTTTAAGACTTTAAGTTTGATACCTCATATAGCTAAATTACTAATAATAATTATAAGCAAAAGGATAAGTAAACTGATAGAAGCTCAGTTAACGAACGATAAATATGGTTTCCGGAAGAACCAAGGAACCAGAGAGGGTATTTTAGGTCTGAGAATAATACTTCAAAAACCAATTGAGAGACAAAAAATCACTTATATTACCTTTGTGGACCTAGAAAAAGTATTCAATAGCATAAATTGGACTAGTTTTTTTTAAATCTTCGAAGAAACCAAGATAGATTTTATAGACAGACGTATTCTCTATAAGATTTATAAAAAACAAGAAGCTATTATTAATATTAATTCAATAACAAGGACTGCTAAAATTCAAAAAGGTGTGAGACAAGGGTATCCACTTTCACCTGCATTGTTCAATTTATATTTTGAAAAAGCAGTAAGAGTAATAAAACTTTGGTCAGTTCAAAAAGGAATTGGACTGCAAATAGGATGAATACTAATACCAATTCTTCGCTTTGTTGATGATATAGTCATTCTCGCAACATCTGTGGAAGATTTAAAAGAAGCCTTAAATGTAATGCATATCACGTTCAAAGAATATAGGCTGAAAATAAATACAGCATAACTAAAACCCTAGTATGCTACAAAAAATACATTCCATCTAAAAATATAACACTAAAAAATAAAATATTTGTCCAAGTAGACTATTCCAAATACTTAAGTAGCATTATAACAGACGACGAAAAATCAACAAAGGAAACTAAAAGCAGAATAAGTGAGGAAAAAAATATATTGCTTAAATAGAAGAAATTACTAATATCAAAAAATATGAAAATAGTTACTAAGAAAATGCTCATAAAAACATATGTCTGGAGTGTGGCGTTATATGGAAACGAGACGTGGACAATAAATAAAAAAGAGAAAGATATGTTAAAAATTCTAGAAATGTGGTGTTGGAGAAAAATGCAGAGGATAAGTTGGACTAAGAGAAGAACAAATGAAGACGTCTTGAAAGCAATAGATAAAAAACGAACATTAATAGATACTTTAAAGAGAAGGGGTGACAGATTATAGGATACACGTTGAGATATGGGGATATATTACATAGTTTAATAATTGACATACTGACGAGTTTCCTTCAATGACATAACATCACAGATAAAATGTTGGGAAATATGTTTATTGTCCGTATCAGTAACTGTAACCTGTTTTCACTGTCCCGAGTATTGTAAAAACTTAAAAGAGTAAAAAGACGGGGAAACTGGAAAAATAGAAATTTAATTTTAAAATTTAAAGTAGAAAATATATATTATAAAAATAATAACATACAGAGTGTATCAAGACTATTTGAGAAATGTAATAATTTAAATTATATATAAGTAAATAAATTCAATTTTCTACAACCCTAATATTATAATATTATATTATATTATATTATATGTTCTTCCAGTATTTGATTTTCTTGAACTTAGATAAATAAATCGGTAACAAATTTACTATCAATCAAAAGAAATAACTCAGAATTGTCTATATGTTAAAAATAAAATATAAAGTTCACATCCGAACGATGATCAAAAGTATAATATAATAATATAATTGAAAATAAGACATATGGAGTTCACACCAATGTACACAGAACGATGCCGAACTACGACCAATTAATTAAAAATTATCTTATCGTACATATAAGAAATCCAAAAATCTGTCCATCTGAAATATAAGATAACTGAAATAAAAAATGTAATAAAGTGGCACGGTCCAAGATTATTGCCTTGCTCGGGATTTCAGTTTTCGTGAAATAGTCATTTGGGAAAATGGATTCAAGAATACAAATTGTAATTATTTTCTCCATCGTTGGAAGTTAAAGTTTACACTAAAATGAATGGACTTTTGGCCGAATAGTATTTTCATCAGTCATAAATTTTTTCCTATTCTTCATCATTGTAAGAAAAAAAACGGTCCTGTTACTATTATATTCAGAAATTATTTTCTGAATACTGTTTTTTCCAAATCTGCATTCAGCCAGTAATTATTTAACCAATTGGTTATACTTAATGTCAGAATTAGCTAACTTCTTTGCTTTGTACACATTAACGACCATTAATTTGTTTCTATTTCAAATTGGCTAAAAAATAACAACTAATGTATGTAATAAAAGAAATTAGCTACCTATGTGAAGAAAAATAGGTACTTCCCAGTTAACGTAATTACCACTCACACGACTCCGTGTACGTGATTACCGTTATATGTTGCTTGCAAATGTCCCAAAATCGAAAATATACCCGTTGAAACACCACATCGGATAGGTTACAAGGTAAATTGATATTTGATATTTTTTGACAGTCAAGATAATTATAGTTGAAGATTTTAGTGGTTAGTACCGAAAAATAAATATTAAAATATTAATGCTTACCTGGGCACGTTTATTTATCCTCACAGGTGTAACGGATAATTCTGCATCACTGATTATGATAGGTATGATAGGTAGAGACTACAAATAAGTATTCACACAGAAAAAAACCCCGAATATCGATTCTTTTAATGTAATTTACATTTAAAATTAAGCATAAAAAAAATCATCAAACACAGGTAATAAATCAAAAAAGGCCGTATTTCAATAGATGATAAAGACGGCCAAAATGAAACGGTATGGAATTTTTCGTAATTATGCTGTAATCATTTGTATATAACCTGCCGCTCAGTGTAGTCAGCATGTGGTATCATGGGTGGAATGTAGCCGATAAGCGATGCTGCAGTAAGGTAAAATGAAAATTGGTTTCTGGCAGTCCTAAATTGAATGCAAACGCAGTATAAATAAACAATTTTCAATTATAATTTTCAAACCATATAATACGACGTTTTTAAAAAATTCCTTTTACATATAAGTATTGTATGGGTAATTAAGGTATTTCGATCATATATATTTGGACGATTGGATATAGTCACATATAATTGGCCATTAGTATGGTAATTTAATTACAATGACCTAGGCACAATTTAAATCCGTTGGCACTTAACATTGAAAAAGAATATCAATTAGTAATTTTTTTCTAAATATGTTTATCATTTTAATTGAACATGAAAATGAAAGTGTTACATTTTTTAGAGAACAATCCAAATACTGCACTTGCACTAATAAAATTAATTTCCAATTTCCACAAGTTAAGTATTTACACTATATTATATTGAATTATAATATAAATTGAATACTAAACATCACGTTTGTAATAAATTTAACACTTACGATTATATCTCTTCTATCATTTATTTGGTCATTTAAATCTTTTCTAATCTGCCATTTAAATTGTTTTTTCTTATCACACAGTTTTTTTTGTTCTTTTAAGTATTCTTCGTACTCTTTCGACATTTGCTCAAAGTTTTTACGTTCCATACTTTTTTGCTGTTCAAGGTATATTTTTCGTGATTTTAATTGTTCTCTAATAACTATATTAGCTTCCTAAACGTCATCATTAATACTATTATTAATATTATAATTCATGCTAAGTAACTAGTTTTTATATAGTTAATTTTTAGTTAAACGTAAAGTTACACCTCTCCACGTTTTCGACGTGATTCAACACTCTCGCGTTCAATGATATTTTTAATTTCTTCAATTTCATTAAGTTGTTTTAATACAATTTTCGATATTTCTTCATTTTTTCTCTTATGTTCTTCTTTAACCATAATATGATGTTTTTTAAATATTTCATTTTCACGTCTCAACTGCTTCTATAATAATTAGAAATACAAATTAATTTTTATTCAAATGAAGTACTCAAATCATTATTTATACCTTTTCTTCGATTTCATCTGCAATATCATCTTTTAAATTTTGTTGAGTAGTAATGGTAATGGTCTCATCGAACAATTTAGTTTCTATTTGTATTGCGAATAATTTTGCTCTTTCTTCGATAAATTTTTCGATTTCTTCTTTTCTTCGTATTTGTTTTTGTTTTTGTAGCAATTTTTCTAAAATAAAAAAGCGTTATTTTTTTTTTTTATATATAATTCCTACATTTATCATATGTTAAAATTAGTGTAATAATTATATATATGTAAATTTTTTTTTAATCTTGAATGTTTGCAGGTAAAATGAGTGAGAGGAAATTATGTACATGGGTGTGATGAGAGGATTAGTACCAACCTGAAAGTGGCTGCCATAGCCAGTCTATCAGTTATATGTATAAGTATACTCAAGGGCCTTGATGAGTGTGGGGAAAACACCCGTGTTTTGGGTTAGATTTGCGCCAGAGTACGCAAGATTAGTTCAAATAAAAGTAAGTACGTGAAACGTAGGAACAATAAAAGGCAGGAGCAGGTATTATCAGAAGTTTTCAGGAGGAAAAATGTAAATATTATTTGTGTGTAAGAAACAAAGTGGAAAGGTGAGAAAACCAAAGAAATTGACGAAGGGTACAAAATCATATGCTCAGGAAAGATGAGTTCAAGGAATGGAGTAGGAGTTATATTAGATGAAGAAATTAAAAGAAGTGGTAGAGGATATTAGGAAAAGTGATAGGGTAATTGTGGCGAGAGCAATATTAGAGGATAAGATATCAAATATAGTGAGATGTTAAGAATGTAAGAAAAAAGAGTTCTGGTAAGATATCGATGAAGTAATTCAAGAAGTACAAGGAATTGAGGATATCGTAGTTCGTGAAACATATAGGCTGTATTGAATAGATTAAGAATGAATGCATAAAACTTATGGTTTGGAGAAAAATATTTGACTTTACTTCAAGGTATGACAATTTATTTTAGAAAAAGATAAGAGCATTATATCACCTATATGAGTGGAGGGAATAAATCTCAAATTTATTACTCTATGTGGAATAAAGGAGATTTAAAACAGTTATGAAGGGAATAAATCTAAAATCTATTATTTTATGTGGAATAGAGGAGATTTTAAACAGGACTATAAGATAATCCCAGGTTAAAAAAGTGAAAACACAAAATGGGTTGATGCTTATGGATTTAATTTGTGGCGTTGAGAAAAGAGGGTTCACAAGAAGAATATACAGATAAGGAACTAAAGATTAGATGATATAAACTAACGGCTGAAAATAAAAATTATTTACAAACCAGCTGATTAAAACCAAGGTACGAAACATGGAAGGGAATATTAAATAAATATTAATAGTATATAAGGCAGAAAATATGTGGTCGACTTGAACTGAAAATGGATCTGTCCATGCTCGTTATAACAGAACAATAAGTGGATCATTTAACTCTTCTCCTATTGAAAATTAGTTTGAAAGTAATTTTCTACCTGGAATCAACCATACAAATAGGTCAGTTATTTTAATAAGTGACTAACCCACATAAATATTAAAATTCTTGAACTTTATGAGCAGAATAATATCCCGTTTCTATTTTTAAACATTTTTTCCTTTATTGTTAAAACAACTTGAAATTAGCTTACAAGAAATTAAGGTATATTATTTGAGATTCGGCTTTAAAAAATGTGGAATCCATCCATTAGATACAAAAATTCTATTACATCGTTTACCACAAAATATAACCGAAGTTAATAGTTAGTAGATATATTCAGTGGTATTCAGTTATAAAGGGTATATATATATATATACTTCATATATGCCGTATACACTATCAAGTCGTATATACTCTCAAGTCTCAATGAATTTGGGAAAAAAAAAGTTATTGTTTTTATAGTGGGTGATTTACATTTTTATCGAAAACCAAATAATGTATATTTTTTGTATGGAAATTATTTTTAGTTTGCAAAAATTGTGCATTACAACGACGTTCGTTGTTTATCATCAAATGAAATCGACGACAACATATTTCAGTTTTCACAGAATTTAGTTGACAACATGCATCAGCATTTATTTAAAGACCATAAAAATAGTGCAACGTTAGAAGACCTGAAGGTAAGGGACATTCCTAAGTAGGTATAATTGTATTTATTTTAATAGTCCGTTGTTTAAATAAAAAAGGTATTTCATTCTGTAGAAGATCAATAAAGTATTTAAAACAGTATCCGATGACGCCAGAGGAGAAGATGAATTCAAAAGAGTGAGTAGCACGTAGATTCTGTTTATTTAAGTTTAAAAGTATGATCGATTTTGGTATATGCAATGCTAATTCTAGTCTGATAAAAACGCTGAACACATACTCCCCGCAACAATAGTTGATTGTGAACGAGGGTGTTCCGATATGAACCTCACTATAACTCATTTAAAAACTCATTTAAAAATTTCAAATATGTCAGATTTGATGTTCATTATTGCAAATTTCAATCCATGATCATATATGAAGATTTGGCTTCGAGAGCATCGGTCATGTAGTCAATTACTTGAAGAAATAGACCAGCAATGTAGGAATATATACCAAAAAACATTTTTCATTTAATATATTTGTTTACACATTTATTTTTAAAAATAAATTAAAATAATGAAAATGAAAATTTGTTTATCATTAACATTCCTAGCAGTAATGATTTGTTCCTTCTAACACATTAAAAGCCAAGAGTAGTCAAGTTCAAGGGGGCTTTTCTACATTTTAGCTGAAATTCGTTTGTTTCCCCATTTGCACAAAAGCATTCCACGGTATTTCCAACAGCTCCAAAGGGTAAATTGTATATAAAATGGACGGTAATGTCCTCGTAAAATTTACAGCCTAGATCTCGGATACTAGATTGTCTTAAATATTTCAAATCTCCTGTAATTTTTACAGAGGTAAAATCTTGAATACTAGACCGTTTCAAATATTTCAATTCCTCTGTAATTTTTACACATGTAAAATCATGAATACTAGACCGTCCTGAATATTATATTTTTCCCTACACACTACCAGCGTTCAATTTAAAATATAGTGTGTATGTCAATTTTAATGTCAATTTAATTATGTGTGTGTGTCAATTTTTACAACGTGTAAATTGTACAATGTGTGTTTATGTCAATTTTCAGTACGCGTTAATTTAACAATGTACTAAAATTGTGTCAATTTCACAGTAATATTTTATACTACCAGTGTTTATTTTTCCAATGATAGTTTTATACATGATGTATTATAGTTTTGTAAAATAAGAAAGTAAGTCTTAGAGAAAAACACAGAATAATCACATTTAAAAACTTAATGATATTATACAAGTTTTCTAACTTCTCTAGTTAAAGGTACATATTCTAATATTCTATAATACAATCATTAATTATTAAACAATAACCTGTTACACCACCCTATTTTTCTGTAGCTTCAAATTCTATACACACATCAACTGACGAAGCTGTTGCAAAATCATTCTGTTTTGAAGTATCAATTACTATGGTCGGTGCTTCAGACATACATTTTGTAAGATTTAATAATGGATGTCTCTTTTCAATTTTATCCTTGGAAAGATGAATATATTTCATACAATAATGAGATATCACTCTTACTAAAATATAAATTTAGACTATCATACGGATATACTGAAGAATTAAGAAATATATTAATATTTTTTAAATTACAGTGGTCAATATGTTACAATCTTTTTCCAAATTATTTTCCCCTTCTTTTTATAAGCCTATTATGACATAACGTGGTTTTTCTTATTTCGAAGCAGTTTTTATTCTCCATATAACGCTTCCGTAGTTAGGTCATCAACCCATTCTAAAAGTCTTGCTTTGGTTGCATAACATACAAATATTGCGATGTATGCTTTGAATATCTGCTTGGATCTCTGAGGGTCACATCGTATTTTGAATGGACCAACATAATTGACACCACATGTATTAAAAACCGCTAATGAATTCACTCGGTTAGCTGTTAGTGATCCCATGAGCTGTTGTGAACATTGCACCTTCCATCTATAACACGGATCACATTTAAAAATGATTTTTTGCGCTAAGCGTCGAATACCAAGAATCCAATAGGTTCTCCTTAAACTTGCTATGAGTTGTTGTGGTCCAGCATGGATTAATCGTCGTTGTTCATGTTGTACGATCAGTAAAGATAAATGAGATTCTTCTGGTAAAAGTATTGGGTGTCGGGTATCGTATGTCTCATTTGAGTTTTGTAGTCGACCACCCACTCTAAGGGATTCTCTCAGCATCTATAAGCAGCGTGAGTGACTGAATCTGACTATTGCCTTTCCTAAATGATTGATCTTGTAATTCAGGAATTTCTATACTGAATGATGACTTTTGTATTATTTTATTCCAAAATATTGAACTTTTATGAATTTCTTCGGAGATTACTTCTCCGTGTACTCGGGTTTTTTTTTTAGTGTCACCCTACGAAACATGTACGCAGTTGCTCGATAAAGTCGCTCTAATTTTGAAAATCTTTCAAGCAGTTCAATGAAGTTAATTGCATATTCTGCGTTTATTTGCAGTACTGTAATCTTCTTAGGCCGTTCAGACATTTCATGTTTTATGTAAGTGATATTGCTCATTTATTTTCGGGTAAGGTGAGCCATATTGGTCCAGACTACCATTGTCCGCAATCAATGATTTCTGATACGTTTAGCCCTCGAGAAATATAATCAGCCGGGTTATCAGATCCTGATACATGACGCCAGGGTTGATAGGGATAACTCTCTTATATCTTCAACATGGTTTGCTACAAATATTTTCCATGTATCACAAGGCTTATTATTTTTTATCCAACTCAGTATAATAGGCAAATCCGACCACAAAGTTATTTTGGTTAGCGGGAGGACTTTGTGTAACGACTGACGAATTACCATCATCAATTTTGCTGCTAGAAGTGCCGCGCATAACTCTAGGCGAGGAATGGTAATAGCCTTGACCGGACACACTCGAGATTTGGCGATGATCAATTGCGAAGTTATCATATTATTTTCGGTGACAGTCCGTATATATGCGCACGCTCCATATGCTACTAGGGATGCATCGAAAAATATACGGAGATCATACTTACTGCTATTACTCACCGTTACTCGTCGAGATATTTCAATATTACTCATTTTGGAAATATTATTACGAAATTGTTCCCAAGCTGTATCGTATTCAACATGATTCATCCCATGACAATTTTAGTTTCCATAAATGTTGAACGAAAATTTTGGCCTTTACACTTATGGAACCTATGAGTCCTAAAGAATTAAATATTTTAACTATTTCAGACACCACCTTACGCTTGGTACATGCTGTAAGAGGTTTGGCCACTTGTAACATATAATGTAATTGATCATCCTTTGGTTTCCATCTTATCCCAAGAGTTTTTGTCGAGATGTCTTCCTTGAAATTAAAATTGTGACTGGTTGCTCGCATGTCATTTGGTACACGGTCTTGTTAGACTTGTTCATCGTGGTTAGAACACCATTTTCTAAGTATGAAACCACCCTTTCTACACATTTTCACTATACTGTCTTGTAATTCAATCGTCTTTTCGATACAGGTGGTTCCTGTCAACAAATCATCTACATAAAAATCACGTTTAGCAATACGTGATGCTTGGTCATAATTTTCCTTCTCACACTCAGCCAATTGGTGTAACGTACGAATTGCCATAAATGATTCTGATGATGTTTCATAAGTCACAGTTTGGAGTTGATAAGTTTCCAGAGGACCATTTGAATTTTCACGCCATAAAATTTACTGGCAGGATTGACATTCTGGACTAATAGCAATTTGCCTATACATTTTGTCAATGTCAGCAGTAATAACTACTTCATGAACTCGAAACCTCATTAAAATAGATCGTAAATCATCCTGAATTGTAGGACCTATCATTAAAGTATCATTCAAAGAAATTTATGTTGTAGTTTTAGAAGAGGTATCGAATACCACTCTTACCTTAGTAGTGGAACTATCCTGTTTCACCACAGCATGATGTGGTAAAAATATTTGTTGCTGTTTGTTTTATTAGTTTTCAATATCATATGTCCTAATTCTCGATATTCAGTCATAAATTTAATTTATTCTTCCTTTAATTCTAGATTCGCTTCTTGTTTACGTTCCAAACTATAAAAACGTATCTCAGCCATCTCTCGAAATTTCCCAAGCTGGTTAACATTTTCTCTAAATGGTAATTCTAACCTAAATCGACCGTCATTCATTCTGTGGTACGTATTAATATAGTGGGCTTCACACTTCTTTTCTTCTTTCAAAAATTATTGTGCTACTGATAAATTCACGACTTCTTCGATCTCTCAAAATTTCTTGATTTAATCATGGATTGATTCTGTATCATTATCCATGACGGACAGGCACTGCATTGACTGTTGGGACTTAATATGCCTGCAAAAACCCATACAAAAACTGTTTTTTTGCCATATAGCATCAGTACCTGCTGGCTTAATCTACCCAATACATAACAGTCTAAAGAAAACTTGAGTGCCCATTACCATGTCAATTTTCCGTGGAGAATAAACTTCTGGATCTGCATATTCTATTAGTTTGTTCGCATTCATTATTTCTTCTCCAGGCTGAACTGCAGGTAAGGTACCAGCCACCTTCTGCATCACGAAGAAATTAAGCCTGACTTCAAATGCGATGATTCTGGATTTCACTGTTGCTTCAAGTTCTCCAACAGGTTTACATGGATCGCCAGATACACTGCGAATTATTACGTTAGTTTTTGTTATCGGATATCCTAGCTTTGTTGCTAATTTTACTGTAATCAAATTGACCTGAGAACCTGAGTCAAAACACGTGCTCTTATTTTCTTGCCCTAAACATCATTAATAATAACCAATGCTAAAGATAACATTGCTACTTCCTTCTTATTTTTGTAGCTTGCGTTGCATATTTATATATTACCTACGATCGTTGACTCTTCCATTTCGAGTAAGTTGTCTGGATTGATCTCATTGATTGAGTCTTGGTCGAGTATGAAATTGTTTGAAAATGCTTCTTTCCGTTCCTCTTCTTCTAAGTGTAACTTATTATTATGTCGCTTGTTACATTTATGGCAACCTGAACTCCGCCATGTTGATGCCCGATGACCGCTTCTCAAAAAGTTCAGACAAATATTTGCTGCCCGTGCTGTTTGGACCTTATCCGGTGTTCTCATTGCTAATAATTTAGGACATTGATATAATGCGTGTGCTACCTTGCAAATATGACATTTCCGCCCATCTTCTGTTCCCTTGTTATGAAATGATGTTAAAGATCTTCGTAAATATTGTACTGGTGAACGGTTGGTCGTCATCTTCAATTGAGGGTTAGAAAATTCGATTGCGGCTAATGCGTGACACCGATGAGACAGAAATGTTTCAAACTTAATCCATGTGGGAACTCTTGTATCCTTTCTAGATGTTTCCCATTCGATTAATGACTTGTTATCCAACTTTGATGCGAGGAACACAAGTATGGTAATCCAACCATCGAAGACTTCTCCAATTGCTCTAAATGAGCCTAAATATCTAATAAATATATCATGTAAATTACGTACTTCAATTCCTGACTCTTTTTCAAGTTTAGAAACAGAAAATAAATGGGATAAATGAGTCTGCACGATAAGTCGTTTATTTTCGTAACGTTCACATAACAAATTCCATGTGACATCATAATTTTCTTTTGTTACTGCTAAACAGTCAACTAATTGTACTGCTGGCTCTTTGAGAGATAAATGGAAGTATCGAAGTTTTTGAACTGACGTGATATTTTTGTTGTGAACTATGACCATAAAATTGTCACGAAATGATTGCCGATTTTCATACCCACCTGAAAATTCTGGTAAATTAATTCGAGGAATTTGGAATAATCGATTATCGTCTTCTCGTCGATTATTTTGATTTGCCATTACAGAGAGATTTGACCTATGGTTTCCATATTTGTCTGCTGCATCTGCTTGCATGACAAAGAAGTTGTTTTTAAATGTTAAGCATTCAGACTGATGTTCATTTGAATCGTCAATGTCTTCAATTTCCGTTTGAATTACATCGAATTTTTCATATAACGTTTCTAATTTATCAAGGCGAAGTTTTAATTCTGTATAATTTTTATTTTCACTCTTCAAAAATCTATTGAATAACAACCTACATCGAGTTAATTTACCCTTAATATTACCTCTTCTCTTTATAGCTTCTTTCATTTTTTATATACTACCGTATTATGTAACCACGCTCTGCTACCAATGTTTGCCTCAAGGCTTTGTTACGCTGATTTTAAGAAGGATGTTAAATATTTTGGTACCTCACCTTAATATTAAGTGTAAAATAGTTGATTTATTTTTAATAAATCATAACAAGAAATTATTTAAATTTTTATAAAACTGTTTATTAATATTCTATGTTATTGGAACAAATAATAAATAATATAAAATACAATAATAAAGTAAGTACTCATGTTTTTATTTGCGGTAACTATCGAATCTTTTGTCTTGCTGGTACAATCATCAATAATACATCAGTTATATTATTGTCGGTTAATTATTACAAAATAGTATAAAATTCACAGCAACACAAAGATATAAAAATTATGAGCTCTAAAGCAACAATCAATTCATAATAATTATAATATATAACTTACAATAATAATAATAAAATAATTCACAGTTCATTGGAGCGTAGACTGGCCAGCCACTACCTATTCTCTAAAAATTAAATGCACACAAGACACAAATACGAATTTATTATATAAAATACGACTAATTTAGTAGGTTCTCGATTGCGAGACAGTATATACCTAATATTAATAATAATATTTCACGGACCAATACGATCCGCCGAGGTTAAACAATTTTTCGTGTGTATACGCGAACGACGAACGATACAATTAATTATTGTGCGTTTCCAACAATAACGACTATCGAACATTAATTTAATACTACAATATGAATAGATTATTTTACAACAGCCACAATAGCAAACATAAACTAAAACTCAAACCACATGTGGACTTGAATCACAGTACAACAAAAAACCATAAAAACAAAAACAAATAAAACAAAAAGAAAAATAATGTGAATATAGACAAAAAGACAGGAAAACATGGCAAAAATAGCAATATGGATGAAAAAGACTCCCAGAGAAATACAAGAATAGTGAAGATAAATGTCCAAGGTCTAACTAGAGTAAAAACGGAGATATGGGGGAAAATTTTTAAAAGAGTTGATGTATACCACATACCAGAGGGAGAAACAATACGACTGATGATACCTGGCTTTAATATGATTGACTACACAGGCCACAATAAACACTGTATCGCTACATAGTGAACCAACAAATAAACCTAGCAGCTTGTAAAAAAATACAGGGAAATAAGCACTTTATAGGGATTCTTCGATTAGGGAACACCACAATTTTAATGTCTATTAATCCCTCTCAAGTAAATGGAATAACTCCATGCTTCCAAGGCGTAAACACCCGGGGGTATACATAGGCGATTTCAATTTACACAGTACCGAGTGGGGGTATAACATGGAAGACGAAGATAGCGAGAGGCTTGTCAACTGGTTACATCTTAATCACATGCACCTGTTATATGATGCCAAACAAGGAGGCACTTTTGAATTAGGTAGATGGAGTACAACTACTACCCCAAATCTTAGTTTTGTCACGAGTGACGAGTTAGGCCAACCCCTACAAGCCAAATTCTCAATATTGAAACAGTTTCCGAAGAGTCATTACCAGCCAGTAGTAGTAGACATAGGTATAAATTTCCCCATGATCAATAAACCACTGCCTATGTGGAATCTCCGTAAGGCAAATTGGGTCAAATACACTAAGTACATCGAAGAAAATTTATACCGTATCAATCCAATAGCGACAAATTACACAAGGTTCACCAGATCAATAAAAGCAGCAGCTTCCAAAGCTATACCCAGAGGAAACAGGAAAAACTACATCGCATGCTTGACAAAGGAGTGTGAAAGACTATTCAACGAGTATAAACAAAACAATAATGAGGTCAATAAACTAATAATCCTCCTTGATGAAAGGAGAAAGAGATGGGTGTCGGCTGTAGAGAAATTGGACTTCACGCGCTCGAGTTCGAAAAGCTGGACTCTCTTAAGAAAGTTAGGATCAGCTCACCCAGTCCGGAAAAAAGATAAAACCACACCAAACGAAATCTCTAGTATGTTATTTAAAACCTCTAACATTAAGCCAGGTATTCAAGCAAAAGCAGAAGCTAGGACATGCGCAAACGTACTTTTAACATGCAATGAATCAACACTATTGGTAAATAATTTCGCAAAGAATGATATTGAAGTAGCGCTAAAAGCTGTTAAAAACGGCAAAGCAACAAGAGCTGACAGAAACCTTCCAGAATTCATAAAAATTTTAAGCCCTAAGAGAAAAACTTGGCCAGCTAAGCTATCAACATACGTAGCCAATATGTGTGTTATCCCGGAACATTGGACGGAAGTTAAAGTAATAGCCATATTGAAACCGGGTAAGCCAGCTAACGATGCACGCAATTATAGACCAATCTCTTTGCTGTCGACAGTCTATAAAAGGTTTGAGAGAATTCTCCTCCAGAGACTACAACCGACAATAGAAAAGGAGCTGCCGATAGAACAGGCCGGTTTTTGGAAAGATAGAAATTGTTGCGACCAAGTATTAGCCTTTACCACGTACGTATAAAACGGCTTTCAGTACAAAAAAAAGTCTGGAGCAATATTTCTCGACTTACTCTCAGCATACGACACTGTATGGAAGAGAGGACTATTAATTAAGATGGTCAAAATAGTAAAATGTAGAAAAACACTACGACTATAAGAAAGTATGCTATCAATTAGGAAATTTAAAGTTTATCTGAATGGTGAAGCTAGTACATACAGATACCTGCAAAACGAGCTGCCGCAAGGTTCAGTACTCTCGCCAGTGCTATTTAATGTTTATACTGCTGACATAGTAGAAACAACAACAAAAAAATTTATTTATACAGATGACATAGCACTAGTCGCCCAAACTGACTCCTTAGATACAGTAGAGATCATACTAAATCGAGACCTTAACAATCTACATCAATCAAGTCGCGAGGATCTGAATTTAAAGCCCCAAGTGGTTTGGAATTCAGAGTAGCCTCGATTCGGCTAAGTAAGGTGTTCAATTCCTTATATGTTAGACGGTGATTGCCTATTTTACGATGTAATAAGGTTTTTACTGGCTTGACTCCACTTTCCCATAGACCACCCAAATGCGGTGCTGAGTGGGGGTGGAGTGCCAGTTGATATTCCAACCAGCTAGGAAGAATTGAACCTTTTGTTGATATTCCGCTGATTGAGTGAATTGATTTACAGTCTGAAAGATTTTGGAAGCACCTACAAAGTTGGTCCCACAATCACTGTGCATATTTTTAACTGATCCTCATCGTGATAAAAATCGGCTGATACCAAGAGAAATGTTTCCATTGATAGATCGGACGCAAGTTCAAGATGCAATGCTTTGGTTGACATGCATACGAAGAGGCAGATGTATGCTTGTGAAATGGATTGACGCCTTGTACTTGATGTTTTAAGGTAATAGTCCACTCCAGATGCAATGAATGATTTTATATGGTGTAACCGTACAAGTGGTAAGTCACCCATTGAAGGTTGAACATGATGTGGACGAACTCTGTAACAAAAAATGCAATTTTTTATCTTTAACTGAACTGTTTGTCATCCGAAGATTATCCAGTATTGTTGTTGGATGATGCCATGTAATGTGGTAGCCCCTAGATGGTTGTGAGTTTTGTGAAAATCGTCGATCAGTAACTCAGTAAAACGGTGTGCCCGTGGTAACAGTATTGGATGTTTCTGATCATATGGAAGGTCAGAATGCACAAGTCGACCGCCAACTCTCAGAAGGCCCTTATTCAGTTATATTATATTGACCTTTTAGTTTTTTTAAACTTTTTTATTTAGTTATTTATATTGACCTCTTCAGTGATTGATTGATTTTGAACATTAATGATGATGAACCGTAAGGTGGCTGCTAGCTCAATTGCTGAACATATTACTGTATTTAGTTTATTAGATATAATTACCCGTTTACAGTAAGCAGCTACTCGTAGTAATTTTGGAAGTGATGATAGTCGGTTATTATCGGATAGTTCGTCAATTAGATGGCTATGAATTGTGACGACCAAGACTGCACTTCGGGCCTCTAAGGTTGTTACATCCTTCTTTGTTTGAGACGGTTTTATTTGTCAAAATCTATATTTAAATCTAAATATTTTTTTTTTCATTTATAATTTTCCCAGAGGGGAGGGTTGGGGGGATGACTGCCACTCCCAAGAGTTAATTAGTCAGCACATTTACCGAATATTGATATTATAATTAGACAAATAATTGATTCACCTTTTTTTAAACTTATAATACTCTTATATACAGAGGTAATTAATTGTGGCACTTGTACCCCCCTTCACAAAAAATAACAAAAATAGGATTTTATTGTTAAAAATAAAATATTTATTGTTTAAAATGTTAATAATTAACGAATATATCTATAACATTAATTTTTATCATGATCATAATGATTATGATCATCATCACCATAATCATCATTAATGCTGCCTTTGATGGGGGCTCCGTTTGTACATGAGCCAAAACATACGTCACACGCACTGGAGTAGGCAATGTCTGCTTTGCAGCAACCGCAGCGTACCCCACATCCAGTCGTCTATCGGCAAAATATCATGTGCAAAACGAATTCTGGTGCCACAGGTGCCCTGGACGTTGTGGTAAAGGTACGGTCTGCAAGGTGCGACCGGTCGTCAATACCTGCTTCTACATAAATCGTATAATCTGGTCTGCAAGACGCGACATGTCGCCGCGGCCGAACTTTGGGTCGCTACGGCCGACGACACGACTGCTCCGTGAGCAGTGCGGTGCGACCCATCAATGCGACACAAGTAAAAATTCAAATTTTTGAATGTTAATTCGGAAAAATTCACGAAATTTAGTTTCATTTTTTTTTAAATGTCGATTTATTAATAGTTCAAAAACCCCTTCATTGGCACGATTTTGATATATTTCGTCCGTTGATTTTTTTTTCTTCGGCTCTACATATCCAAAAATAATATCTTCATCTTCTTCTTCGTCTAGTAGAAGCGTTATAATATCGTTATTATTTTGAATAACATTGTCCATTTTAAATTATTTATGAATAAAAATCAAATGTAGACTACTACACTCGAACAGAAAAACTGAACTAAACTGAGACGGTTGAGTCGTCGAAACGAGTCGCGCCTTGCAGACCATACTTCCAATATATTGTCGCGACGACCGCTCGCGTCGTCAATCACGACGACCGGTCGATGCGACCAGTCGCACCTTGCAGACCGTACCTTAACTGGGTTGAGGATCCCATCTTCTCTTCTGTTCCAACTCTATTAGTTGGGTGTTAGGAGGTTGCCAAGCTACTGTTGAAACTATAATACAGTAATAAGACCAACGAAGTATTTATCACAAATTAATATTCATAATTTAAAATATGTGTGGTATATTTTATAGAGAGTTGAAAGAAATCTAAAACTTGAATTAGCATTTCCAAAATAACTGTATTTTTGAGATGTACCCCTAAAATGCAATATGTAAATGTATTTAACTGTAGATATACTCTAAGCGTGTATTGCTTTGAAGCTCTTCTGATTGGAGGAAAAGTGGCCATGTCTTATTTGGACTTCATTGAAGTTTTCAAAAATGCCGAGTACCGATGTTTGTTTAGGTTGTCTTGGTGTTGTGGCGCTTGGTATATAGCCAAAAAAAGATTCTCGCCAGCATTTTCAATGTCCTCAGGTAATGTTGAAGGATCTCTGAATATTGTTGAGATGTCATTTATGAGCCAGGATTTGCTGTGAAGAGCTTAGTGATTCCCATTTTGCTCTTTTTATGTATTGCCGAGGTGGTGTCACATCCAGAGAAGGTATGGAGAAGGAGCATTGTCTTGGAGAATGGAAGCTATTGAACTTGTCACACCAAAAACAATTTAGTCTCCAAATTTCCACGAACTGGCTTCATGTTGAAGATAGTGTATCAGTTCAACGAGGAAAACTATAAGTTCACATCCTCCCCAATTATTGCTACAGTTGGATGTACGGCAGCTTTATCCAACTTGCATCTTACAATAGTGTTATCATGCCTACTATATTAAATAATTAAAATAATAATATTATTTACTTGTAAGTATTAATATTTTTCTTGATGTATATACAGGGTGTTTTGGAAATGAATACCGAAAATTAGTACACATACTCAGTGGAATGACCCAACGACGAAAGTTTTTAAAATTTTTTCCTACCTTTAAAACCTAAGTTTTTTCATTTTTATTCATAGTATATTGACATAAAT
>JAIPRL010008016.1:0-21559 GCA_025469235.1 Pemphigus obesinymphae | reverse complement strand
ACTGATGGAACGGCTACCGCAGCCGCTGTCAGGCTGGTACTGGTCACTTGGTCCCTTAAGCTATCTCCACATCCAAGTACGCAATTTTGTTTTCCCCGCGAACATCCGAGATGGGAAAACTCGCCTATATTCTTTTTAATACTTCTCATACTTTTTGACAAGTTTTATGCCGGCTGTCGACCTGATGCAACCTCAATTAGTCGACTTCTACGACAGGCATGAGGAAACCGTGGAGGTATTCTTAGCCCCCTCCACAGGGACATACAATAATATACACCTATTTATAATAAATTAATACATAACTAAATTTATTTAAATAATAGTTTACCTACCTAATAAATAAATAAAATTATATAGTTTATTTTAGTTAATTAATTATAAAAGTCAAATATAATAAAATTTTGAAATTGAATATTTAATAATTATAATGTAGTGTATAATTACCATTTTTCCTCAAATCTTCAGATATTTTTTGCCAAACATATAATTATCCCTCGCTCCTTGATTTTTATAAAATTCGTGTTCGGCATTAAAAATGCACGGATGTCGACTTATTATTAATTCTGCTAATTTCATGTCTTCTTCCGGAGAAAATATTATTTAGGATACTCATGGCATTATAAAATAAAATATACAGAAAAATATATATGCAATATATACGCATTCTAATATATATACGTATTAATGCTTACACAGTCGCGCGCTTCCGCGATTAGACACCTCTCGGAGCAGTCGCTGATTCACGGTCGCAGTCGCTCGCCGCAGCGACTGTCATGGAAATCGGTTCCATCTACTAACAAGTAAACTAGTGAGACGCGGCGCGACTACAAATGTGTGCATAGGAATCGTACCTTTAGAAGGCCAAACGAAATTATTAATCAGTCTAAAGCTACAGACTATTTACCATGTAAGTTTTGTTTCGGTCTTTATAGAAAAAAGTATTTACGTCGTCATATAAAAATATATTCTTTTAAGAAAAATGAAATTGGTGGAAAACGAAAATACGTTCAGGCAAATGCACAGACTCTATTCATGACTTTTACAAGTGAAGACACACAGTTGGTTGAAGAAGTATTTCCCAGGATGTCACCAGACGAAGTATCACTGGTAGTTAAAGGTGATACTTTAATCAGAGCATTCGGATCGAGGTATCTCAAATGCCACAAAGAAAAGCATTTAATATCAGTTTTATCAAATTAAATGCGGGACTTTGGTCGTCTTTTAATTGAGATGCGAAAATCTGTGAAAACATGCCAATCATTGATAGATTGCCTGAAACCTGAACTATTTGACAACATAATAAGCAGTACTAAATCTATTTCAGGATATGACGCTACCAACGATAAATTGATGTCCCCGTCCTTGATGTTCAAAATTGGTACTACATTAAAGCAATGCTGTGAAATCGCTGAATATTTACTATTAAAAAAATCTAAATATTTGTGCATTTCTGAAAATACAGATATAATAATTTCAAATATTAAAACTGTAAATAATTTAATACAAAAACAGTGGTCATAACAGTTATCAACTAATGCTCTAAAAGGACTTTATCAGCGAAAATGGAATAAACTAGCTTTCTTACCATTGACTTCGGATATAAAATTTTTTAGAGATTATTTGTTAACTCTACAGAACAATGCTTTAAGCTCTTTAAAAAAAACCCACTAGATATAATTTCAATTAAAGAGTTACAAGATACTGTACTTGCACAGTTGATTTTATTAAAACGGAAACGTGCCGGAGAAGTTCAAAGAATATTTTTAAAAGCGTATTTAAATTGTTCAACCGAAGCACCTCAAGAAAAAGTAGAATCATCCCTGTCATCTGTAGAGCGGGAATCAACAAAAAATTTTAAAAGGATAGTAATACGTAGAAAACGAGGAATAGGTGTGCCTATTTTGTTCATCCCAAAAATTCCAAAATCTATATCAGCATTAATTGCTACTCGATCTCATTTCTGTGAAATAAACAATGAATATTTGTTTTTAGTTCCAAATACAGAAAATAGGTGTATTCGGGCTTCAGAAGTAATGAGAAAAATAGGTATTGCAAGCGGAGCCAAAAATCCATCTGCATTATCATCCACAAAATTACGAAAACAAGTTGCAATGGTAGCACAACTATTGAATTTTAATGAAGATGGTGTGAAACAGCTTCAAATTTTATGGGGCACTCCAAAGAAATGCACAAATTGTTTTATAAATTGCCCGATAGTGTATTTTAAATTGCTAAAGTTGGTAAATTCCTGCTAATGATGGAGAAAGGGGAAGCTGACCAAATTCGAGGAAAAAATGTTGACGAAATTAACGTCAATGTTGAAGGGTTTGTCTCGGAAGAAAGTTACAACGAAAACATCGATATCAGTGACTCGGAAGATAAGGTTGAAAATTAACAGGATCTAGAATCAATGACTATTCAACCGACTGCCGTAATACCCTAATACCGAGAGAAAAGTAAATGAAATGAAGAAAAAACGAAAAACTGCACTGTCGTCTAAGAAAGCTGAATTAAGAAGTCCTAAAAAAAAACAAACAAAAAGAAAAGGAAAAAAAATTTGAACGTGTACCTTAGACGAAAAATCAGAAGAAGTTACCCACTTCTCATTTTCAAAAATATATCATGTTAAAAGTGCCTCCAAAAAAAAAAAAACAATGCGAAGACTTTATTAAAAAGAATAACAAAATTATGACGGGTAAATTAGCTAATTAGAAATTTTACAAATAATTATAATATCGGTCTTTTATTTATTATTTTTCAGGTAAAGTTAAAACTTTTGTCTACAACATTTACAAGAAATAAGAACTATTTAATTACCTAATACATAATTTTATATAATATTTTTTTCGATTTTTTTAATAAAAAGTTGAATTTTATTTTATTACAATTATAATTACTGTATAAGAAGCTACAATGGATTGAACATTTATATTTTACTTTGTATTTTACAATGTTCTGTATTGAAAACTTTTGATATTACACAAATACAGTCGACTCTCGGTAACTCGAACCTTGATAACTCGAAATTCTCGAATAAATCTGGAATAATTAAAATCCCCCTTCAAAAAACAATAACACTTAATGTTTAAATAATCTTGCTAACTATAAAATTATTATAATAAAATTAATTTGACAAGTTTTCGATATGTCGAATTTTCTTATCCAAATTTAGTACTAAAAATAGTTTATCAAGTCGATTATTTTTCGCTTATGACTTGTATTGTAAAACCCGACCATTATAGTCAACTACATATTTGTAATTTAAACCTTGTTAACCCCATGCAATAGATTTCAGTTTTAGTTCTATGCCGTCTGTACGTTTAATCGTTTATCGTGTGAGTGTGACAAGTGTTAATACAGTGGTTATTATGGTTCAAAAAAGAAAATTAACAACATTATCACTTGCAGAAATAGTGAACTTGCTTAAAATTATTGAAAAAGGCGAAAAAAAAAACAAGAAATAGCCAAAGATTTTGGAATTCCAGCGAGTACATTATCTACAATAATTAAAAATAAAGATGTAATTTTAAAAAACTAATGAAAACTCGCAACTCGAAAAAAATTAAACTAGGAGAATACTCTGACATAGAATTCTATTTATTAAAATGGTTTCCACAATATTTTGACAGAAAAATTTCAATGAAATTCTACGAGAAGAAGTTGAAGAGTTTGGGCATAAGTTAAGGCCTGAGAACATTTTAAAGCCAGCAGAGGTTGGTTTAAAATTCTTTAAAAATAATAACATGTAAGTAAGAATATAAGAAAATATTTTTTTTATTTCTTTAATGTATAAATTATTTTAAAATAAAAACATACTTTTTAAAAGTTTTTGATAACTCGAAATTTCTAGTAAGTCGAATTTCCCCCCCCCCCTTGAACTTCGAGTTACCGAGAATCGACTGTATAAAAATAATATAATTTTAATTTGTTTTTGATTACATTAAAAAATAAATCAAATTAGAAGTTACCTATATATTTGAATACATATGTTCAGTTTTGCAAAGTATTCGAATACTATTTTAAATACTTTTCATAAAAAGTATTCAAATACGTATTCTGAATACTTTTTTTTTGTATTTTTTATTCACTATAAAAATACTTTTTTCTGAACTTGTAAAATAGTTTCAAATTTGTGACAATACTGCAATTTTTAAATTTTAAATCGTAGATTTTATATGGTATATAATAAATTATGAACAATAGTTTTTCTCTTCAGTCATTTCAGTTGAAATATAAATGACTAATGGATATGATTATTTTTAAATTATGTAGGTATATAAAAGATTGCATTGGAATTATTGTGCACTGTAGTCTGTATGTATTATGGTTTCCATTTATTTCCGCGCGACAAAATTTCCCATACAGCAAAATTATTAATAACGTATAATGCGATATATTATGTTTGAATTGTGGGAAATATTGCGTTTATTTTTATTTGTTATCTGATTAATATTAATTTACTTTGGTGTTGTGGGTCTCGGGTTGTTTACAACTTGGGAGTCGACAGTCAACAGACAACGGTAGACGGACGACTTTACATAAAACATATTTTTTTAGTATTTAAAGTGAAAGTTTTTGTAATCTTTTATGTCTTGCTTAACTGACGAAATGGTAGACGATCCTGTATTGGAAGAATCGAGTTCGAATACCAATACTTTATTGTTCGAAACTTGAACTTCCTTGGGACCATTATAACGATCATTTTAAAATTGTAAAGTTCCTTTACAATTAAGATGTAATGATCTACCAAACGTACGAAGTTTCTGATTTGTTACTTTTCAAAAAACAAAGAAGACTAACTACAGCCAAATGCATTGCGCTTTGTAATAAACAAAATCGGTCTACAACTTCAGGAAATATTGTAAAAAAATACTTGGGTATTTGTCTAAAAACTCCTAATGAAACAAAGTGGAACTCTCTTTTTGATTCAACCAAACATTTATTGTTAAATTTTAAAAAAAATCCCGGGTTATTTTTGAGAATGTGTGATGATTTAAATGTCAGTCGTTTCAACAAATCAGACACAGAATGGTTAGAAGATTATATTTTTATTATGGAACCTCTAGCTATTTGTCTAGATATTTTACAGGGTGACAAAAGTATGTATTTTGGATTTTTAGTTCCTTCAATTTTACAACTTATTACTAAGTACTCAAACATGAAAGAAAGTAGGGGTTTTACCATTAATGGTCCTTTAATAGACATTATTAAAAATAGTTTAATTAAATGATTTTCTGTAATGCTTAGTGATCCATTCTTAGTAGTTGCAGCAGTTTCTCATCCTTTCTTTAAAACGCAATGGTGTGATGAAAAAAATAAAGATTTTGCTATAAAAACATTTACAAATGCTGTAGAAATTCATGCAAATGATAAAAATACCATATCTAGTGAAACTACTGAATATGATGAAAACTATGAGACCAGTGAAAATAATTTTTTCCCATGGTCAAATAAAAATTCAATAAATGTTCCCATTGAAAATGAAATATCTGCATACTTATTAAAAAGTCCGAATAAATTACTTTTATCACTAAACGAAACGCCATCAATTAAAAGTGTTTTCATAAAATATAATAATCCTCTTCCAAGTAGTGCCTCGGTAGAAAGGGTTTTTAGTGTTGGAAGTGCAGTGTTAACAAAAAAACGTGGTCGTATGAATGACCAAAATTTTGAAAAAGTTATTAAAATGTAACAAAAATTTATTTGTATAACTATTAAAACTATTTGTATATTTAAAATTATGATTAACTATTTATTAAGTTTATTATTTGTTTAATCATATGTTAAATAATAAATTATTTGTTTCATAAACTATTAAAAAAAGAGTGTTTTTCGATTTTATAAAAGCATTTTTATATTCTTAATATAATGGGCGGTGTATTTTACTATTTTATTAATATAAAATATTAAAATTAAGGGGAATCTAAATGAAAATGTAAATTTCTTAATACAATATTTAAAAATTTTTACAATTGTATTCACAATTTAATAATAACTATATTTGAATATTCGGTATATTAAACATTAACTGATATAAAATATGTAATATTTAGTATTTATTTGATTTGTATACTTTATACATTATATAGTAAAATTTGCCATCAAACATTATTTTCCAAACTAATCCAAAATTAACTTAAATTGGCAAAAAAAAAATATTTTAAAAGTATTCGAATACTTCTTTAAGTAGGTACTCAAATACTTTTTAAAATATTCGAATATATATTCTGAATACATTTTTTTCAAAGTATTCGAATACGTATTCTGAATACAAAATAAAAGTATTCTTTACAAGATTGCATATGTTTCATTTCTAGAAATACCTAATTGCACATCAACAGACTGCAGATCCCACATACATCTACGTATAATCACGGGACGAAGTAATTAGGTATTTATTTTGTTTTTATTATTATTTAAATTACAAATATAATTTCAGAATAAAACACAATATTATCGAACTAAATATTAAAGAATTGTAAACTATTTAGCATTATCTTTTAAATTATTATTCATTTTTAATTTATTACCTAGTATATTGATTCATTAGAATTATTAATATAACTTTGTTGTTTAAGTTATTTTTATGAGATGGAATTGGACAATAGTTATTGCGAAAATAACGTATTATCTAACAGAATGGATATAGTAATAAATAAATGTAGACCATATTTATCATCACCTGAAGATGAACCAAAATTAATTGTATGGTTAAAGGATTTGGGCGCAGAAAATATTGATGACCTAAAATTCTTAAACTTTGAAAATGATTTGCAAGGAATATTCAAAGTAATCCGTTGTCGTCAATTGAAATTGGAACTATCAAAAGGTATATCTGAATCATATTAATACTATAAACTTGTATAATTAATTTTAATTAAAATCTTACAGATGTTGCGGCAAATGAAAATATTGGTACACAGTCTATGAATCTTGATAGTAATATAAGTCCATCTTCTTCATCTACTCAGGACCGCATTTAGGGGGGAGGGGCACTGGCTACAACTGCCCCGGGCGCCAAAATTTTGTGGTCAGAAATTTGTTCACTTATGAATTATTAAAAATTTTAAAATTGAAATTATTTTATTAATAGTTTTATATAATATAATAAAATATACCTATATAATGTTCATGTATTATGCTGTTTGAAATTTAAATAACTAATGTATTTATAGCAATATAGCTGTCAGCGATCAAGAATTATTAATATACCTAATAATAGTTCTTTAATCATTTTCCCAAATTTGTTGTGATTCAATAGACTATAGACATCAGTTATTTATAATAATACGGCGTATTTTGTCATCGCGTGCAGCGTGTCTACTACAAAAGTACAAATTATTAGTCAACAAACTCGAGCCACAGCATATTTTGTGAATGATGTCAATGTGATTATTGATAAATATTATTTTTTCACTACTCGTCGCTGTTGATTAATTATTTTTATTTATTTATTATTAAATTTGTTTTATATTATTTTAATAATGACCGCCAAAAAAAAGTTAAGTGGATATCAAAATCCTAAACAAACTTTGTTAAAAGCCAAAAAACAACTTAATGTTATTAACAAATGCAGAAAAATTAAAGACATGTTTCGCGAAAAAACCTTAACAGTTGAAAGTAAATATACACTATATACCTAATATAAGTTATACTTACAAGTTATAATAACCTACCTATGTATTAATCAGAGCTCTTAATTTTGCACTATAAAGCTCAAAATATGCAAAAAAAAAAAAAAAAATAGTTCAAAATATGTAAAACCTTAAACCAATAAACCATGTACATATTAAAACTCGATTAACAACATTATCGGTATTCAAAAACATAAGTCCCAGAATTATTTGAGGTGAACATTGAACGATTAGATCCGAGCACATTTCAACAAGTAACAAAAACTGTTTACAATGGCATTCCTGGGTAAGTCGTAGATAA
The DNA here is from genome assembly GCA_025469235.1 of Pemphigus obesinymphae. Lineage (NCBI taxonomy): Eukaryota > Metazoa > Arthropoda > Insecta > Hemiptera > Aphididae > Pemphigus > Pemphigus obesinymphae. Next base: position 13,624 of record JAIPRL010008016.1, on the reverse strand, counting down.
AAACTAAAAAGTATTAAACTATTGAATAAATTAAATTAAAGTTCTAAAATGTTATTTACTAATATCAGGGGTTAAAGTGGAGTGGTTCAGTATGCTTAAAAAATCATTCTGTATATACATATAATGATTAATAGAACACTTTAAACTATATGGGGACATTACACCCATGGAACTTTTTTCTACTTTAAGCCCTGACTATAATTAGTTAATTATTTATAAATATTCATTATACAATTTAAATAAAACTATCAAATTTACTTAAAATAAACAATAAAATGATACTTAAATGCAGCTCCGTCAATTTATAAAACTACATAAACAAAATTAACCAATTTGTTCTTTGATTAACTTTAATTAAACCAAAATGTCTCCTTTTTTTTTTTAATGTTAAATAAATAAAATTGATAACATTTATAATTTTATACCATATTATATTATTAGGTTTGATCCAGCTCTATGGTCCATAAACAATTCTACTAAAGATTATTTGTATATTCATGATTTTTCTCAAAATGTTTCCAGTATGAATTTTTCAAAGTCAAACAAAACCTATATTAAATCTCAAAAAGGTGTTAATAAAACCTACTACAGATATTTTAATTTAAGCTATCTTCCGGTCACTTTAAAAAATGGAGAACAATTTAAACGAGACTTTTTGATGTACTCTGAGAGCAAAGGTGTTATTTTTTGCTGCCATGTCTTTTATTTGGTAACAAATCAGCATTTGCTACAACTGGTTTAAATTGGTTCTAATTGGCAAAAGGCTGAGGAGCGCATATTGGAATACACAAATTCTTCAAATCACCATTCAAATATCATAAAGATGAAAGATCGCAGAAATACTTGGTCGAATCGACAAGAATGTTGTGAGACAAGCTCAATATACATACTGGGTAAATGTATTAAAACGAGTTGTGGCTGTTATTAAACGTTTATCATTCAGGGGATTGGCATTTAGAGGAGCAACTTCAAAAATAGGATGTAATAACAATAGAAATTTTCTAATGGGCCTTGAGTTATTGGCTAAGATTGATCCTTTCTTATCAAACCAATTAGAAACATATGGAAACCCAGGAAAAGCTAATACATCATACATATCATATAATATAGTTGAGCAATTGATCAGTATAATGTCTAAAAAAGTATTATATACAATTATTCAAGAAGTTAAAGCTTCTCAGTACTTCTCAATCAGTGTTGACTCTACAACAGACATATCACATCGAACACAAAACGAAAGTTAGTTGATATGTCAACAATAAAGGGGAACCCGTAGAAAGATTTTTATGTTTTTTAGATCAAATAGGACATAAAGTGGAAGACATGGTAAATGCTGTATTTAGTGTATTAAAAAAAGATGACTTAAATATTGATTATCTTCGAGGCCAATCCTATGACAATGCCAGCAGTATGTCGGGAATTCATGCTGGACTGCAAGCAAAAATTAAAAAAAGTCAATCCCTTAGCAAAATTTGTACCGTGCTCTGCTCATTCCCTTAACTTAGTGGGAACCAATGCCCTTGATTGTTGTACTCAAGCCGTTTTATTCTGCGATTTAATTAAAAATGTTTACACATTTTTCACAGCTTCTACTCACCGCTGAAAAGTTCTAAACACATCTGTTAAAGGACTTTCCGAAACAAGATTGTCTGCCAGAGATGAAGCTTGCTAATCTCTAAACAAAAACTGGTTATTAATTATTAATGCATTAAATCTAATAAAAAAACAATGATACTGAGAAAACACTTACACGAACGGAAGCTAGGGGAATTCTCAATAACTTAAATAATTTAGAAACTGCATTCCTATCTATATTCTGGGGTCAAATATTACACATATTCAACCTAATAAGCCAGAAATTACAATCTGTTAATATCGATTTGGATGTAGTATGTGGATTGTATAAATCATTAATAACATACATGTAACATACAATGTATATCATTGATTTACGCTCCGATTAAAATTATGAGTATTTTAAACAATATGCAATTGAAAAAAAGTAAAAGTAAGCAGCTTCAATCCTGTACCAAACGATCAAAAATAAGAAAACAATTTTTTGATGAAGGACCATCTAAAGAAACAACAATTGAATACTATGATATTAAAGTCAATACCTATTTTGTTTTGCTTGATCAACTGCGGTCACAACTAGAAAAAAGAAATGAAAAATATGAAAATCTACTTAAAATTACAACTTCTTTTTCAAATTAACAGAGATGATGTCAATTAAAGTTCGAAAGAATGCTGAAATACTTCAAAATGAATATAAAGATGATCTCAGCACTTTATTTGTTAATGAATGTGTTCATTTTAGGAGCCACTTATTAAGTATCGGTGACAAGGCTCCTAAAACTATTCAGGATATGTATAGTTTTTTGAGGAAAATGATTTAATAGGTATATACATCTTATATAGATGTATTTCTCAGAATGCTATTGTGCACTCCTGTTAGCAATTACTCGACGGAACGGTCATTCTCATGTTTAAAACGTGTCATAACATATCTGAGGTCTTGTACCTCTGAAGAAAGGTTCAATGATTTAGCTATTATGAACATTGAACCCGATATAATAGCTAACATTGAGTTTAATGATGTTATTCATGAATTTGCAACACTACAAAGTAGAAGAAAAATTTAGGTACCTATTATATAACCTAACCTAACCTATTACCTATTCCAATATTATATTATATAGTTATATATAATATATAAATATACCTATATTGAAAAAAATATATAATATTAATTTGCATAGTTTATATAGTTTTATTAAATTTATTTTTATTTTGTTTGTATTAATAATATATTAATATGAAACATGAAGTACCTAAATAAGTAAAAAAACCAACTTATATGGTGAATTATAAGCAGAGTTTAAGTGTCACACGCTCATTTGTATCTTTGGGGGGGGGGGAGAGGGGAGGTTCTTGAAATTATTTAATTATATTTTTTAAAAAAATCACACATTATTGTAACATAAATATTATTTTCTTTACTCAAAATCTAAAAGGTTCATGAGGATCTATCTCCCATATTTCCCGTGGGTAGACCCTTTACGGGGGCGCAAAATGTTTAAATGCGGCACTGCATCTACTTCATTTACGGTAAACAGAAGGCTCCCTGAACCGCGGAATAATAATTGTTTTGGTTTCAATATACCTCGATTTAATAAGACTGTAAGAAATGCTTTAGAGGCAGGTTCTATATGGAACGACCAAAGACTGCAAATTATTGAAACTGTGTCTGACCACATGTTTGATATTATGAGGTATAAACATTTAAAATTATATTGTTCTTGTTCTTAACAGGATATCGGGAAGATATCAGCGTGGTTATTTTTAAGGGTTTCTATATTGAACATTTTTAGTAAATTGCAAGGAATAGGAAAAATCTGAAAATTTAAAAATGTTAATATAGGTATATCTTAAAAGTAAATAGTAAGTGGTCCCATTTCAATTTATTGTTGTTTTTTAAAGTATTTATTACATGTTATTGAAAATGTTTATTTCACATTATTTCTCATTTAAATTTTAGTAATCCTGGAATTTGTGAATGTAGAACAGTAGGAAAAATGTTAGAAGCTCAGTTTCCAAATGTCTTAAAAAATAAAAACTCGAGGGCAATGCTGAATATTTAGCAAAACAACTACTTCAGCATATATATTATCTTAAGAGAAAAGAACGACAAGAGCTGAACCTAAGAGGTGTATTACCACAAAGAAATGTTTGTCCAACAACTAGAATTTTTGAAGATTTTTATTGAGTCTATGCAGTCAAATTTCGGTTTGAAATCTATAAAAATTATGAATCGTTTAATTCAATGGCAAAAGTTTTTTTTTTGCATATTTGAGAATATTTTAAGATAATCTATATTTCGTATAATAAAAAATATTAAAGAATATTTCGATATTTTGTGTTGCAGTGGCAAAAATTATATGTAATGTTAAATAAGTTTAGTCTGTTATTATTGAGAAAACTATAATGGAATAACGATTACGACCCTCAACTAGTCACGTAGGCTAGAAATTAATTGGAAAAACATTTCAAAAATAGCTCCAAACGTTCGTTCATGTATCGTTTTATAGAGGTACAAAGTTCATATTGTACAACATAATATTATGTACAAGTGTGGTTGATTTATTTCATCTGTCCATCGTTCAGTGTCGTGTATACGTAGTATTATCATGCCGAGTGGTTTTTTTTATTTAGTTGTTTGTTTTTATTTATCTCGTTAAATTATTTTTCAAAATGCCGAAAACTCCATCAAGTAAATTAAAACAATGTAAATTTTACAACTGATGACACAACTCTTTTTTGTCAATTGTGTAACAAACACATACCATGCATTAAAAAGTCTCAGATTACACAACATGTAGACACATCTTCACACTAAGAAGCTCTAAGGCGCAAGATAAATACTTCAAAACAATTGTTTTTATCAGAATCTACTTCTAAAAAAAATGTAAATAAATTCTATGAAAACTTATGTTTGAGTTTTATTTCTACTAATATATTGTGGTATAAATTACAAAATCCACACTTGCGAGCATTTTTAGAAAAATATACTGGCAAACATATACCCGATGAAAGTTTTTACGAAAAAATTATCTTTCACTTTATTATGATAAGACTTTATCCAATATAAAAAATGAAATTAGCGAAAATAACATTTGGATTGCGGTCGATGAGACTACAGATACATGTGGCCGTTATGTGGCGAATTTATTGGTTGGAATATTAAAGTCAAGTCATCCGACTCGTTCTTTTCTCTTAACATGTAAAGTTTTAGAAAAAACTAACCATTCTACAGTGGCTCGATTTGTGAATGATGGGTTAAAATTACTGTGGCCCTTAGGCGGAAATGATGAAAAAGTGTTGTTGATGCTCTCAGATGCTGTAAAATATATGGTGAAAACTGAACAATCATTAAAAATATTTTACACCAATTTAATTCACGTGACATGTGTATCTCACATATTTAATAGGGTTACAGAGAAGGTTAGATAAATGTATCCAGACGTAAATAAATAAATTAATAACATAAAAAAAGTATTTTTAAAAGCTCCGTACCATGTTAAAGTGTATAAAGAAACATTACCTGATATTCCATTACCCCCAGAATCTGTGTTGACAAGATGGAGAACTTGGTTGGTTTGGTGTTTTTAATTGTGATAATTTCCAATTTCTAAAAAAAGTTATAGAAGAATTAAGTAAACAAAAGTCTCCCGGTCAGCCTATACTTAAATGTAAAACAGTTCTTGACTTAAAAACTGTAGAAAATGAACTAATATTTATTAAGATCCATTTTCTTATGCTTATAACAGCCATCAAAAATTTAGAAAAGTCAAATGTGGCTCTTGTTGATTTGATAAATCTCATTGAAAATGCAATCGTTAAACTTAAAAAATACTGGGAGAAAATGGATAAAAAATAAAAAATACGAAATTGATCAACTTTAACAAAAAAAATCAGGGGCACGTAATTTTAAAGAACATGGCTAAAATTTTGAAGGGAAATAATGAAATACAACTTGTAGATAATTTTTCACCTACTATGGTAACTGATTTACAGTATGCTCCTGTGACTTCAGTAGATGTTGAACGTTCGTTCAGTACATATAAAAACATATTAACAGATCGTCGTACGAAAATGACGCCAGACCACATGGAACAGAACATACTTGTTAACTGTTTCCAAAAAGGATAATTTTCTTAATTAAAAATGTGTAATTATTTCATTAATATAATTGTATTAAGTTAATAAAATGTTAAGTAAAATTTTTTTATAAAGCTAAATTATAAATTATAATTTATAATGTATTGTGTATTTAAATAAAAGAAACCAAATATTTCAGTAAATATCAGTAAATATAAATAGAATTGTATCACATTAATTGACCTTTAAATATCAGTTAGGTTAAGGTTTTTTTGCATATAAAAGCATATTTTGAATTTAGGAGAATATTTTACTGTAAAAGCATATATTTTGCATATTTAACTACAATTTTTAAAGAATATTAGAAAAATATTATAATTTTTTTATGAGAATATTAACATTTTATTTTGGCTATTTTAAGATAATATTAGTTCGACCTCTAATGATAACTCTTTTGTAAAAAATATTACCTAGTGAAAACTGAGGCCTAATTTTTCATTATATTACATAATTAGGTGGTCTCTGAAATTATTTTGACCTTCGATTTTAAATTATTTTTATATTTTATACTAAGAATAGTTTAACCACAATATATAAATCTGACAAACTTATTAATTTTAAATAAGTTTATAATAATTTACCTAATATAAGAACCTTCTGCGTCAGGATCGAGAACCAATCATCTTCCCTCCGTAGAATAAAGGCTGGGGTGCCTCAAGGCTCTTCCCTATCGCCAACCCTTTATTCTATCTATACCAATGATATTCCAACCACCCCCAAAGCAAAGGTCGTCCTATTTGCCGACGACAACATGTTTTACACTCAGGACCACAATGCAAATAGAGCGAAAATCCAACTTCAACATCAAGCCAACGTCGCAGCAGCCTGGTTCGCTAAATGGCGCTTAAAAATCAATAGCGACAAAACAGTGGCAGTCCTTTTTAGCCGTTCGCGATACAAAAACTCAATACGCCTTTCAATAAATAATAAAATAATCGACTGGTCCAACAATGCTAAATATCTTGGTGTTACACTAAACAGATCTCTTAACTTCAACACAAACGTGTTAAACACAGTCAAAAAGGCTACGGGCACCAGAGGTATGCTTTCCCCCTTACTAAATAAGAAAAGTCCCATCCCACTCCAAACCTAAATCAACTTTATCCAAATGTACATATGTCCAATCATGACCTACCCAGGCGCAGGGTGGGCTCCGTTTCTAAATTCTAACCAATAGAAACGACTCGAGGCAGTACAATCAATTGGTATTAGAACATCAACCGGCTCCCCATACTTCGTAAGAAACAAAGTACTGTTAAATTCAACTAGATATAAGACTATTAAACAGTCAATCTCCGATCAGGCCAAAGCTCTCTTTATCAATAATTCGTGCTTTAAATTCCCTCATATTCAATAAATTGGCTGTCAAACAATCGTCCAGCCTAATCCCACTACCCCCGTCCACGGTTATGAGCCCTGACACCCCATATAACTAATCCTCATACTCCCTAAAATCAAACTTCTACAATAAAATCTTAACTCTACCAGCAAATTATTCATATCCGCACCCTAGTAAAGGCAACGCTTGGAATAGGAAAAGGCTCAGCAGCAGCCGTCAAGAAAGCAAAGCAATACGGTAAAGCGAATTATTAGAGGACATTGTGGCCGAAACGACCTCAACCTATTCTCAAACTATAAATGGGTGAGATCCCCGGCTTTACCTGTTACACCGCGTGAACCGCGTGCGAAGCTGGCAACGGAACCCTAGGCGTTTAGTGGGCCATTTTTGGTAAGCAAAACTGGCGCCGCGGGATAACCGAACACCGAGTTAAGGCGCCAAAATCGACGCATATTCAAAGACTATGAAAGGCGTTGGTTGCTGATGACAGCAGGACGGTGGCCATGGAAGTCGGAATCCGCCAAGGAGTGTGTAACAACTCACCTGCCGAAGCAACTAGCTCAGAAAATGGATGGCGCTGGAGCGTTTTTTAGCAAACTTAAATCAGATTTGGCACTCAGTTTTCTTCCATCGTCCTACATACAACACAGGACGATTGTGGAAGAAAACAGCTGAAAAGAAAACACTGAAGCCGATTTCCATCATCAAGATTCAACCTCAATGGAAAAATCGCCCAGGACGACTTTTGTGCCTCATTCTTCCAAAGAAGACCTACCTCAAAGAAGACGATTTTGGAAGAAAACAACTGAAAAGAAAACACTGAAGCCCATTTCCATCATCAAGACTCAACCTCAAGGGAAAAATCAACCAGGACGACTTTTGCGATACATTCCTCCAAGGAGAACGAGGATCACTGACAGGCCGGTCATTCAGCAGAGCTCACCATCATCCTGACTCATACTCCAACACTTTCTATGGGATTAGGCTGGGCGCAGGACATAAGTGTGTCTCTGCTGTTAGGGAACCGGGACATAAGTGTGTCTCCGGTGGGGCCTCACTAGGCATACGATTGACACTATTCATAGAGTCCATCGTGTCATCAAAACCATTTACACCGGACATATATACCTAATTTCACTGTACGCCACATACGGCATAAAAACACTTGTAAACCTTGCATTCTATTGATAACGATATATCATACCTGTTCAATAAAGATATTATATACAGTTTACGGCTAACCCATAACATGTTCTTGGCTATAATTTTTATTTCATTTCATCTTTATACGATATTTTCATGTATCTAAGTTTAAAATATTAATAAATTTAACAAACAATAACTTTTGATCACTTTATTAAAATTTTTAGTTCCCAGTTGGCTTTTCTTAAAATTTATTTATACTGTTGGTGTTCGAGAATATTCGTTAATCGCCTTATCGGGGAAAAAACCCCATTATCATTATATTATATTCTCGAATGTTCTCGAACCCGCATTACACACATAAATAGGTAGGTCTATGTCATAGCAGTTAGTTAGTCGCGGGCCAGCGGAATGTGCGGTGCGTTTCTGTAATGTAAGTTTTTTGATATTTTAATAAAAGTACGTAAATACATGATTTTGTCTTATATACTGCCTTCACATCAGTTCAGTTGTGGGGTTACCTTTAGTTATTTATTTTTTTTTTTTTAAATTAATTCGTACGCATCCGTATACCGTAGTCGGTCGTGAGTCAATTAGTGTCAAATAGTAAGTGTCGTTTGATATATGATAACGAGATCGCGTAAGTTAACGGAAAGAAAAATGAATGAAGGAAAGAAATCGAACGACGAGACACCGGTGAATGGAAAGAAGTCGGCAAGCACCACTGATACTGGCGACGCCGCTACAATTACAAATGTCGGACCCGTGGTAGAAACAAAACAAATGTTGGAAATGTTAATGGTTCAAAACCGTACGCTGATGGAGTTGCTCAACGTGCAACAGACGAAATCGACAGACGAAGTAACGTCCGCGCCAGATTTCCACAAAAGGAAATCAATGGTGTGAAAAGGTGAAAATGTGCTCGAGTACTTTCACGAAAAGGTACATGTTCTTTACTCAAATTAAGTTTTCGAGAAACGAAGACGCAAATACTTGAAGGATTATATTCTAAAGACTTGAGCGTGCATTTGTTAAGCCCTAATCACACCAATGCCGATGAGTTGTTGAACGACGTTGTCAGCTTCGAATGTTTAGACGTGTCACGTGCGTTGCTCATTCGGCAGTTAACATCGTCTCCGAAAGAACAACAAAACGTATATAATATCAAAACATCGATATCTACACGTAACACCGGGACACGATCGATCACTACACCGAACTCAAAGGTGGGCGAACCTGTCAAAGTTTGTTTTAATTGCGTATCAAAATCACATATTGCGTCGTCGTGCACGAAACCGCTTATCGAGAAGGGTGCGTGTTATCGGTGTGGGGCTACTACACACTAACGTTCAAAATGCCCGGATTTGGTACGAACAACGAGACAGGAGACGTCGAAAGGTGGTACAACAACCGGAGGAGAGTCCAGAGTGATGAACGTGAACTATGAACGACCGAGCTTAGCCCAGGACCATCCAGGACCATACGAAGTCACTTGTGAGTGCAATTTTCCCGTAGACCCGGACACGTCGTGTGGGATTACGTTTGTCGCGATTATTGATACTGGCAGCCCGATCAGTCTACTTAAGCGTGAGTTGTTACCTTATAATTCTGATATAATCAAATCGTTAGGAAATGATTTTCTGGAAATTTTCTGGTATTAACGGCGCTAAATTAGAAACGATAGGCATTTTTGAAACCGAAATCTCCGTAAATGGTAATGCGTTCAATTTTGTTTTTATATTGTACCGGGAAACACTATGGTAATGAATGCTATTTTAGGAAGAGATTTTGTTACAAAACCTGGTGTGAATTTATGTTTCTGAAACGACGTCGTGAAATTTAATCTGAATGATGATATTAATCAAGTGAAAGTGAACAGAATTGACGATTTAAATAAAATTGTATGTTTGAGTTATGAACACGAGCCTGAGAGTGTGAAAGAAAAATTGAATATCAACCCGGAAGTAGAATTTAATTATAGGAATGAATTGTTGGAGTTATACAAAACCGAATATGAGTCAGGCGAGCGAGGTCTACAGTATAGTACTGACCCAAGCTTAGAAATGAAATTAGTACTAAAGCACGATCAACCCATTTCTTATAGAGCACGATGTATTATTCCATACAGCGATCGAGAAAAATTAAAAATTATAATAGACGATTTGTTAAAAGAGAGTGTGATCAGACCGAGCAGAAGTCCATACAGTAGTCCAATTGTACTTGTCGGAAAAAAAACAGGTGATCTTAGGTTGTGTGTAGATTACCGCGAGCTGAATAAAATCACTGTCAAAGATAATTTTCCTTCATCTCTTATTGACGACCAAATCGACAAACTTAAAACAAAAAAGTATTTTTCGCATGTAGATTTAAAAAACGGGTTTCACCAACGTTCGAATGAATGAAACGTCTGTCCCGTATACCTCTTTTGTTACACCGTTAGGGCAGTATAAATACTTAAAAATGCCATTCGGGCTAGCGAACGCCCCAAAAGTTTTTTCGAGGTTTACACAACAAATATTTGCCGATTTAATTGATAAAGATAAAATAATACTGGATATGGACGATATATTGGTAGCGACAGAGACCGTTCCGGAGCATTTCAATATATTGAAAAAAATATTTAACTTTACCGCCAAGTTTGATTTAAAATTCTGGTTAGATAAATGCTTATTTTTGTACAATCGTATAGAGTATCTAGGATACATTATAGACGAAGTAGCTGTATATCCTAGCCCCAGAAATATAGATTCGGTAGTGAATTATCCTGTTCCAAAAAATCAAAGACCGAGTTACATTGCGACGCTAGTTCATACGGTTATGGTTCAGTACTGTTACAGAAACAGACAACCGGGAAATTTCACCTGGTATTCTATTTCAGTCAAACAAGTTATCACAGTTTTGAATTGGAATGTTTATCGGTAGTATATTCAATTAAACGATTTCACGTTTACTTAGCCGGAATACATTTTAAAATCGTAACCGACTGTAATAGTTTCCTTTTAACGTTAGACAAGCAAATCATAAATCCTAAGATCCAGGTGGGCACTTTTCTTACAAAATTACGATTTTGAAATTATTCATCGGCCTGGAACACGAATTGGACACGTAAACGCTTTGAGTAGGTGTCATAATATTTTAATCTTGGAAACGAACACTTTTAAACAAATATTAGCTATAAACAAGGAATAGACGAAAATATAGTAAACATTCGAAATAGCCTACAAAGTAGAAGTGATAAAAATTTTGAATTGCGGGAAGGTCTCGTTTATCGCAAGGAAAAAGGTAGGTTACTGTTTTACGTCCCACAGTCAATGGAAAATAACGTAATTCGGAGCTGCCACGACGACATGGCACATGTGGGAGTTCAAAAAGTAGTAGAAAATGTCAGACAAATATATTGGTTTCCCGATATGAAATTAAAAATCCATAACTATGTATTTAATTGCCTGAAGTGCATCGAATATTCCCCAATAGCAGGTAAACGTGAGGGATATCTACATAGTATTCCGAAAGGAGATCGTCCATTCTTAACTGTTCATATCGATTATTTAGGTCTGCTAGGGAAAACCAAGAACAATAATAAGTTTATATTAGTAGTTGTTGATAGTTTTTCTAAGTTCGTACGATGTTATCCGAGCAAGACGACAAAAACCGACGAAGTAGTTTTACATTTAAAAAGTTATTTCCGCACTTATTCGAAACCGAAACGTCTTATCCCTGATAGAGGCACCGCTTTTACGTCAAACGATTTTGAAATATTTTTAACGTCTGAATCAGTAGAACATGTATTAGTAGCAACTGAGACGCCTAGAGCAAAAGGACAGGTCGAGGTTGTTAACCGTTCAATAGTGCCAATGTTAGCAAAAATTTCGGAACGAAATGACGAATGGGATAAGGTTATATACAAGGTTGAGTTTGCTATTAACAATACATAGGTCAGGTCACAAACGCCTAGTAGACTATTATTTGGTGATAACTTAATTAAGTGAGAGATGTAAACGATAAACTACAACACGTGTTAGAGGGGATAAATGAAAACAGATTTGATTTAGCCAAAATACGAGAAAAGGCGTCTGAACAAATCACCAAGACTCAAATAAAAAGTGAAGAGCAGTATAACGTTGGTAAGAAAGATCCTGTGAAGTATAATGTCGATGATTATGTGATGATTAAAAACTTTGACGTTACTATTGGAGTAAATAAGAAGCTTATACCAAAGTTTAAAGGTCCATATGTTGTGAGGAAAGTGTTGGATAACGATAAATATGTTGTCGGAGACGTTGAGGGTAACCAGGTTACTTAAAGACCGTATGAGGGTATAATTGGTCCCGAAAAGATGAAAAGGTGGATTAAGATGCCAGATATACCATGAAAAAAAAAATGTGTATATTATTTATTTGTTTATTATTATTCATTTATTTTTGTATTATCTATTTATTAATTTTGTGTATGACTATAGTTTAAATCTGTGCCACAATATTGTATTGTTTTTTTTATATTTATTTTGTATTCATGTTTTATACCAATTTATATTTGTATCGGAAATTGTTATAATTTCTGTTGTTATATTGTTCGGGACGAACAAATTGTCAGGAAAGGCCGAGCTGTTGATGTTCGAGAATATTCGTTAGTCGCCTATCGAGGAAAAAACCCCATTATCAATATATTATATTCTCGAATGTTCTCGAACCGCAGTACACACATAAATAGGTAGGTCTATGTCATAGCAGTTAGTCGTGCGCCAGCGGAATGCGCGGTGCGTTACCGTAATGTAAGTTTTCTGATATTTTAATAAAAGTACGTAAATACATGATTTTCTCTTATAAACTGTCTTCACATCAATACAATTTTTGGTAGGTACATTCTTATTTACGGGACACCCTTTTTTATATATTTTTTTTTTTTTCGGAACTGTATTTTTCGACGAAAAGAATTATGGTGAATTCAGAACTCTTCAGTCAGATTTAGTTTTGAATTTATGACACTTTCAATTTTTGCGTTTTTGGAGTATTACCTTATATCAGTGGTGGCCAAACTTTTTTTAACTCGGGCCATAAAAAAAAAAATTTTTTGACCGCGGGCCATAAAAATTTTTTTTACTTTTAAGTCATCAGAATTTTAGGTATAGGTATAAAATTTTATAATTAACGACGTTTTTATTGTACTTAATAATTTTAATGACTTTATTTAATACTTAACTTAATAATTACTACAAATGAAAGAAAATTAAATCGGCTTACATTTCAAAAAATATTTTTAAATAAATTATTAAAACACATATAAAAATAAATATAAACTATACAAAATATCGTTTTACACTTACAAAACATATTTTAAAATGTATTAATTTGTTAATGAGAACTATGAGCTTGTTTCTGTTGACAGAGGACATTAATATTAGGTTCTAATTTGGTAGAATTTACC
>JAIPRL010008015.1:0-21560 GCA_025469235.1 Pemphigus obesinymphae | reverse complement strand
GATTTTGACTTTATTCAGTGAAAATAGTGAAACAAAAAACACATTAAACACACAGTAAAATAACAAATGTCAGCGGACACGGATAACCGACGCAATAGACTCGTACGAAATTACATCAACAAAATAGGTATATAACAGTGTCGCCATAAGAAGAGGACATTTTCGCACGGTTCATTATTGAACCATTGAACGGTTTGTGAACGGTTCAGTTAAATGGACCGATCGGGAACCAAAACATTTTTTTGCGTGGTTATTTATTAAACCAACGAACGTTCCCCGCACGGTTTCGTTAAATGGACCGATCGGGAACCAAAACATCTTTTTGCGTGGTTATTTATTAAACCAAAGAACGTTCCATGCACGGTTTCGTTTAAATATGGTTTAAAAATGGCATTTGCACTTTGTATGCACCTCTCGGTCGGGTGAACCGACCAAACACCAACTAAATGCTACTCGGGCACCAGCATATGAATGATATGGGCAATTAAACAACCGTAAATCATCGTCCATTTATGTTGTGAACTTCTATTAATTGATAATATACTGCGTTTGTATTTTTCCAAAAAAAAAAATAACTACTTTTTTTTGATGAATTTTCGATCCGACATTACAGAATTCGATTCAATAGCTATGCGGGTTCTCACCTAGAGATGAATCCAAGTGAATCTATATATACATTGTTATTCGTTCCCCCGGAATATTTTTTCATTTTTCATCATGAACGAAGGACTATTAAATTACAAATATTCAAATAATCAATTGAGGTTTATAACCAATTTGTAATATTATATTGTTTTAAACACACATCGGTAATATCGACTTTAATAATGCGTCCATATAGAAGTTGTACGTATTAAATTATGGTTTTTGATAAAATTTCATATCAATTTACTTTGTGTATTTAAATTAAAGATTTTTAAACATTATCTATTATATATAAGTTCTCCCTAGAAAAAAACCGACTATATTTTAACATGAAAATCACCACGTGTGAGTTAAGATATTTGTGACTATACATAATATTTTAAAGATAGTATTCGTTATTATAATGATATATTTAAATCTATTCTTTCACATACGGATTGAGTAAATTCTTTCAAAAATACATTTTAATATAATAGTCTTGCAATACTATTATATTAAAATGCATGTACCTACTAAAATGGTGTTGCGAACTCGTATATTTTGAGAATTAAATAAATACATTTTATAATATTATATGTCCAATGAGTAATCTACAGACTACTCTTCATATTATTATATCACATAATTCCCATTTCGTTTCTGTTATCTGTAACTTGAGTATGGACATTACACCAGTAAAAATAATAATAACGTTTTTTCTTCTTTTCGGATTTTGAAAAATAATTTGCTCTTAGGGTAAGTTATACGTCTCTGGAAGACTATTCTTGGATAATATCTCGTTACAAATGAAGAATTCTGTAGTTTTAAAGAACGAAAATAAATTAATATATTTTTTTCGCGGATAGGGTTTTTTTTTTCATTTTTAAACATATCCCGGAGAGATTTTGTAAATTTCTTGTATCACTTCGAGTGTTTATATTCATGTGTAAAAAAGATTTATTCGCATTTTTTTTTTTTTTTTACAACTACTTTAAGTTTTTTAGTGTATAATGTACAATCTTAAATTTATTAAATTAAACAAAATAATTTATGTATGTACTTATACACATTTGTGTCTTTCTATATATCTAATATATATATATATAATGAAATATATACATTTTAGAGTTTATATATTTATTATATATTTTAAAAAGAATATTCCATATAATTTTAGATTTTAAATGAAGTAAGATTAAATAACTATGTACTAGTTTTTATATTTTAAACGTATCATTTTTTCATATAGTTTTCTATTATGGTTTTCGATATTGATAATTTATGAATATTTCTCTAATAATATATTATAATACAACTGTATAAAAACTTTAAATAATATAAATTGTGCGTTAAAATATATTTTTTATTAGATGGACTATAATTATTTTCAACCCTATAACACGCATATATTTTTTGTTTTGCCTTAAAATAAAAAAAATAAATTATTTACTTATTTCTGTGTACCTATATTCATATACGTAATATTTACAATATTAGTTCGATAAACTTGACATTTTACGCAGGATTTAATGGTGCCATATACCTATTTTAATTATTTTAATTATATTTATATATTCGATATATAATATATTTTTTAAATTTATCTTCAATGTATATCGATACGTTTTTTAACGATTCATCATTGCTTTCAAATTTATAATTATAATATCCATAACTATCTTGAGACTATAGCAGCCGTGTGTTTATATATACAATATGTTCAACAACCATTATCTACATTATCCTGTCTGTATGTTACTCGTTTTAGGCCCTAAGGACAAAGTCCTAATGAGAGCAGTATACATCAAAACCAATCGAGTAACTTTTAGTCATTTGTTTTTTTGAAAATATTCTTATCTTTCAATATTAAAAGAAAGTCGGTTTTCCGAACTGAATTTTTAAAATAACATAGGTCTACGGTAAATGAACATAATGATTTTTTAAAATTATAACTATACCTGTATATGTCACACTCCTGAAAAAATAGTGACACAAAAAATTAATCATGAAAAAATCAAAATCATGACATGAAAAATGAAAATGTTGGGTAATCAAGTTTTAACGTTTCAAAGTTACGTGGTAAATTAGGTATTAACTAATTTATTTTTTCACCCATCTAATATATATTTTAATTTAGTTTAGTTTTATTTGATATATTAAAAATAATGATGTAAATATAATTTGTTTTATGGAAATTCCTTTTTAAGTTGAATATGTGTCATTATTTTAGATTGAATACATAGTCATTTTCATTTAAAAACCATTGATGTTTACATTATTATACGTAAAAGCTAAAATGTCGACAATTAAATTTTTCTAACGATGTCGACGCCCTCTATTTTTTTTTTTTAAATCTGAACACTAAGATATGAAAAGAGATTTAACATTTTTTAATAAAAATCTCAATAATTTACTTGCATTTGCCTTCTTCGTCTAACCAACTATAATATACGAAATGTACGTTCAGAATTTTAATTATAACTTTGTCGTTTCTCATATTACAGTGAATTGACCAAGCTATTACCAAATTTATAAACGATGAGATCATTATCTAAACCGTAGTGTCGTATTTTTCTGAAATTTAATTTTTTTTTATAGGAATATAAATATTTTAAAATATCAATACTTTAAATGGATATATTTATATTTGAAATACAATTAGAAATGACAAAGTTGTGAAAAAAATGCTGAACCTAAATTTTCTATATAATATATTAAAATTAGTTGTAGTTTAGATGGAGACAATAATGGCGGATATTACGTCATCTTAATATAAAGTATTTTGAGTTGAAAAAAAATCCCCGTGGATGAGTCATAGTTCATTCTTTATGTTTTAGTCTAAGATGGGTTGGTATGTAATTTTCGTGTAACGAAAAACAATTAATGAAACGACATCTTGCAGCATGGAAATCCTTTCACTTTTAACCATATTCACGATAATTTTTTCTAAATCTTTTTTAATTGTTTAAATTTACACAATATTGACATGGAAACAGAGGCGTATTTAGGAATATTAAATGGGGGAAGATTAAATAGCGAAGCCATTGAGATATTAGCCCCCCCCCACATGCCCTATGATTTATGAATGTCGTAATTTTTTATATATGAGTATATAATCGTTCTCCTCGCATACGTACTCATACAATACTAAACATAAATGCATAATAATTATATATTCAAGAAAAAATATAAAGCTCGTTTAAAGAGGCCGCAGTTCTGTAAAATAGTTTTAGAAATTAAGTACTGTAAGTTAATATACAAAAAAAAAAAGGTCAAGAAATCGCTTTGAAAAACAGTAAAAAAGTTAACAAAAAAATAATAATCTTATACTGCTCAAATAATGATAAAAAAGCCTTCAATGGGCCCCCCCCATTATTCCCCCCCCCCGATCGATTGTCATGTCGCCCACCTAAAATCAGTCCCTGAATATATCGTATAGTAAATTTTGACATAAGTTTCAACTAAAAGGACTTAAAATTTATTATTTTATAACTCTTGTGATATAGGCAGATAGTGATAACATTTAATTAAAAATTGTAAGATATAAAAAAAAGTATTCAACTTATTATGTTACCGAAGAAAACTACTAGAAAATTACTCTAATTATCGATTTTTATATATGCCTGTTTTTCCTATTTTGATTTTTTTTTTTTTTTTTGGTAGGTACTTGGGTAGTTTTTAGATTCTGAGCGAAACGAGGAATATATTGGTTTTACGATAATGTTTATTTATTTATTTATTTCTATGTCTGAACCCAAATTTCTATAAAAAGAAAAGCTCCGATTATTACAAGTAGCACCATTTTCTGGTAGCAAATTTCATCTATACTTTAAAGAGGTCATTTTGCGATAAACGTCTAAGAAAAAACTGGAATAATTAGCAAAAAAACCAGTACACACGATTGTGATAAAATTCTTCCGGAAAATTGATTACTAGAGGCTTGAAATTTTCACCAAATACGTATATTAGCACATTTTGAAGACAAAACAATTTTGGAAACTTATCTCTAATTTTGAGTTTTTTTTTTTTTTTAAGCCATTTAATTATATTCTGAATATATTATTAGTATAATCTGCAGTAATTGTCTATAGCTAGCTGTATATCCACCGAAGCTTCGCTCAGAATTTTTTTTTTTTTTTTTTTTTAGAAGGATATCATTTATCATATTAGCTTTCAAACTCATTATGTCCCGTCATAATTATCGTACCAACGTGCGAAGGGGGCTTTTCGGCTTTTTTATAGGTAAAAATATTTTCCTCTTTGCTCGGAATCTAAAAGAGCCACCAAAATTTTTATTGGTCTAGTATAGTGATGTACACGGATATCACAAAAACTCAACTAGAAATATCTCAAGGTAAGAGGGTAGGGGAGGGGGGTTGGTAAACCCCGTGGACCGTCTCCCCTCATAGATACGATCGATGTTTTCGGGGATTATCTCGGCGGCATATTAATCGAACTGAAAACCGTGCTGATTTAAATATGAAAGATGAATATATTCCAATATTGATTCCAGTCGTTTACACGTAGGTATATAAATATATACTCGCAAGTGTAGGCAAATGTTATCGCGCACCAGAGCGTGTTCGCATAAACTTATAACAACGTATGTCGTGTGTATTTTATGTATTGTGTTGTGTGCCGGATTTTCTCATCGTGTCTGTCTTGTACACTATTGGTATGAGCTAGAAGTCTTTGGAATTTCGGTCGGGTAATATCTGGCGTATATATATATATATTGAAGAAACGATAATAAAACCCGCCGTCTATACCACAAGTTTTCGGCCCTTTGGGAACGTACCTAATGCTTTCGTTTTCTTTTTGTTTCGATAAGTGCTGTAAGTCGCATTACTTATGCGTGCGTGCTCAGTATATATATGTACGCGTACAGTCAAACGGATAATAGGCGCATTCATTCATTCATTCATTCATATATATGTTATTATCATATATTATGTACTATATCGTATATACGTACAGTTTTCTAAAATCACCGACTGCGAACCGATACAATATAATATATATATATATATGGTCGATGGTGTAAAATGATCTAAAACCGTTTTCGGGACGGAATTCCACGTCTTCTACCCCGTGAACGGTTTCGTTTCGGCCTTTGGCCATTGACCGTGGTAATTGGATAATAGTACGAGAGCGTCCGTTCGAGTGTATATACGTTACCGTATATATATATATATATATACAATATATATAGCTTTTGCGTTTCAAAGGTACTTAACGAGTCGAATCAAAAGTCGCCTATTTGTGGTGGCGATGCGTCGTGCATAGACGATGCATAGACATTTCAAAGGTCGACCTGTTTATGCACCTACGCGTATATACTATATAATATGTGTGTGGGTCCACTAGATTTTTATTTTTACTTTTTTTTTTGTTTCTTATTTTATTTAATCGTTACGATAAACGGGCCTGGTAAACGGAAGAAAAATTCTTAAAAAAAAAAAAAAAAAAAAAAAAAATGAATATATAAAAAGGACAAAAATTGTAGGCGAGAAATGCATTATCATTATTGTTATTATTAGTATTATTATTATTATTATTATTAAAACTGCGAGTATTGGCATATATATCATACATTATATATACACGCATATATTATTATATATAGTCGTTGTATATACATCATATACGTATAACGTAGCATATGTATATTTATCGTCAATTTCGCACAAAAATTTATACGTTCACACAAAATCAATAAAATACCGTTTAAAAAATACGTTTTTATGAGTTATAATAACTGTGACTGAGGTTTCGATGCATTTGAATTATTTTTTTTTGTGGAATACTTGGCACGATGATTTTTCAAGATACAAATAGGGTTTTCAAGTGCACACTATTCCAACAACGAACTCTTTTTGAGGTATTTAATTTTTTTTTTTTTTTTAAGTAATTTTTAAACTATTCCTAATAATAATAATAATAATAACAATAATAATTTAAATTCTATTATACAATTATTCACCCAAGATATTAAAATATAAACACATGAGCATATTTTTTTATTTTGTACTTAAACTACATCAGGTATTCTGGTTTTTAAATAAAACCATTCTGAAATTTATCTCAATGTCACACTTACCGTAAGCCGGGTAGGTACATACAACTTAATAATAATTCAATAATTTGTTTTCTTATTACACGATAACATTATTGTTTCGATTAATTTTTTTTTTAGGATTATTTTGGAGTTTTAATGCCATAAATGCATTTTTTTTAAATCTAAGCACTAATAACCTATTACACAATTTGTTAAGAATAAAAAATTGTTCAAAAAGACATACTTTATCAGTGTTTTGTTTTTTAAAATATTATTCGTTCATTAAAAGTTACATAGTTATTTCAAAGTATAAAACTGAATATTTTGTTACTCATAAAATCACGATGAAGTTGCCTCTGAAATTAATTATATCATATAATTATATAGTATAGTAATAACTGTTTATTATTTTAAACAACTAAATGCCTTTTTGAATATTTAGCATGTTTTCGTAAACAAATATTACGATTACAATACAATATATGAAGTAGATTTAAAGAAGAACATTTATGAATTACTTTTAAAATGTATTTAAACAAAAAATATTTTCATTTTTCTTAAAATGTCCTTAATATTGCCTATAATACTTGTATAATATAATATAGAAAAATATTTTTTTTTTATCGTTAAACTTAAAATAAATAATATTCATAAGATAAATTTGGGTGGTCTTGGTGTACAAAAAAAAAAAAAAAAACTGATCTGAACCAGTTGCCAATATTGGAAAAAATGTTTTTTTTTTCTCTGTATGTCAAACGATATTTGTATAAATATAATATTATGCGTATAAAAACAAATTATATTTGCATTTTTTCATTTCAGATGATTGTATATAGGTAGTATGTATTACCTACATTGGAAGACAATTTAATAGTGTAATATAACCGTCACAACGGATACTTTGCTCGATGAATAGGCTAAAAAAATTAAACAATTTTTATTAGTCAAAACGGTTTTCTTTGGGAGTATAATAATCATGTGTTTTAGATTTGTCTATAATTTTTTTTTTTTCACTTTAACATTTTGACCGAAAAAAAGCCGTTACCCCTCTTAAAGGATCAGAACGAGTGACCTATATTCTCTTAGCAACGTCATACTTGCATAGCTGATGGGGAGAGATTGAGTAGAGTTTGGCTCTGGATCGTTTTTCGTATACAATAATTCATCATTGTTTACGCAATCATTTAACATTTTATAACAATACAGCTCCAAAACATCCGTCCGAGGACATCGCCGCCAGTGTCCGAATATTAGCCGTGGCCCGTGCACAAGTTTCCGGACCCGCGCGGTGCGTGCGAGTGATTAAACGGTTCGCGGTGGCATTCGCTATTGTTAATACGCGTAGTGTTATCTTCATCGTCCCGTCCGTCGTTCATAATAGTACAACCATAGCAGTGGTACGATAGTATTATTATTCTAATAATATAATATTATGTCATCATCGTCGTAAGTGTTGTTGGTTTTTTTTTTTTTTTGTTTTTCCTGTCGGTTATGTGAAAATAATTAAACCTCTATTATATTCGGCGACCTATCCTCCTATCTTTCTCCCGTATATTTTTATACAGTATACTCGCCCCGTTGACACACACGTCCTCTCGTATGCCCTCACCCCCCCCCCCGCGCCGGTTTTTTTCTTCCTTGGTGGTGGTGATGGCGGAGGGAGTACGACAAAATGGAAGTGAAAATTGTAAGCCGGAGGATTACGCGCGCGGTAATGGATGGGAAATGTCCGGGTTTACATGACAATAGAACTGAAACGAGGGCGCAAACAACAAACCACGTCTAGCCGTGTATTATATATAGGTACGCGCAAAACTCGCGCTAGCAAAATGCCGTTTTGTGCGTTTGTTGTACAGCTAGGAGTCTTTTTTCCACTTTTTATTTTATTCTTTGCACTTTCTCTCGTAGAAAAGTTGTACGTGACAAAACACTGTCACGTGGTTTATTGCTTAAAATTTTATACCTCGAGTTGTTGCGGACTCATTGTTGAAACTCGACCCGGTAATTCGTACGGTTTAAACTAGGCAGGTATATATATATATATATATATATATAATTCGGAGGAAGACGCGCGTATTCGCGCTTTTATTGTTCGTCTCGCGGACCCACCTATTACCTGCACGACCGCACGGCGCGTACTATATATTATATATTGTTCTTATTCTCCCGCTGCTCGCCATTTATATCATAATTAGGGCCCGGCCGTTGATGCGCCCCTGATAACCTATACGAGAACGCCTACGAAAAATGCATTTAAAATATCGAAAAATACCCTATAAAGTCGAGCACGTTTTTTTTTTATATCGCGACACATTTTCATACACAGGAAAGTATATCGTCCGAGACGTTCCGAAAAAGATGCAAAAGTCATATTGAAAGACGAAAGTGGCTATAAAAGGTATTAAATATTAATAATAGATAACTTTCTATATGTATATAGTAATTGAGTCGAAAATAAAGTTGATGGAATAATATATAGGTATATGTTATCTATAAATGATATTGGTGCTGATATCAGTGCTCACTTTTTTTTTTCTGCGAATATTCATCTGTTTAATTCAATTTTTTTTTATATAAGCTCGTCCCATGAACGTTCATATGACTTAATTTCTGTAACAATAGATAACTGATACGTTCAACTACTAATGCATTTCTACAATACATTGACTTTTAAATTTACCAATATGAGCTTATATAATAAATTATTATTTTATTCTGATTAATATAAAAAAAATCGAATTTGGACGGAAGTCACTATTTTTAGAGTGCGAAATTAAAATTAACGTATGATATATCATCGACTATACATAATAATAGTATAAATATATTTTGAATGTCCTCTCATCTTCAATTACTGAATATGGACAATATATGAATGAATCGAAAGAACCGGATGTGATATATCAAAGAAAAAGGATACGTACACTTAAGGAGCGAAAAAAGAATATACCATATAATAAATGATTTAAAAACTAGAATTTAGTTTTGTCATGTACGTGAGACTTCAAAGTATCTTTTTTATGGAGTAGATTTAAGTATGACATGCGCGATAAGCATATTCTTATATTTTAATCTCTATATAGTCAGTGTTAATAGATCAATTACGAAAGCTAAAATTGTAATAATTATTTTTATTTTATGGTTTTACAAAATTCCGTGTAATATAATGGTTTTTTGTTTAAGCAAAGCTCACATTTTGTTTAATTTTCTACTAAGCTATCTTCGTGTTTAGTGATGAGTGATGATATAGAATATACGTATAATATATATGCATAAGTGATCGCAGTATTTCATTATTTTAAATGTATATTATACATAGGTTTTATATATTTATAAATAGACACTGATTTAAATAAAAGCTATATTAATTATGGTCATGGATATGAAAAAAAAAATTGCATACCTTTTTTACATTATCAATATTATTTAATAATACATCACTTATTCGTTTTTCTCTTTGACCATCCTTATTACTGAAATAGATGTATATTATTAATAAATACTTGTCAATCGTTTATAGTATTTATTCTGTGAAACAAGCATATATTTCCAATCGTATTTTTTGTGAAATTTGTTCATAGTTAAGTATTAAGTATTTAGGTATGATATTATAAATACATTTTTTTTTTTCATTTCTATGCCAAAATATGTGAATCCTATTACATAATACATATCTCCTGCCACTTAAAGTAAATACAATATGCATTTGAAAACAGTTTTTTTTTTTTATAGTATTGGGAAAAACAGAATTATAATATTGTTATTCTATTTTTACAGACTATAGGTATAATATAGTCCATATTGTTTAGCTTAAATCGCACTTATCGTTGTTTACTGAATTCTATTTTTATAAAAAAAAAAAAAAATTAAAAAAATACCTTTTAATTTCATTCATACTATTAAACGATATATTGTTTATTGTATTATATTAATGACAATAGATAATTAAATAGTGGCCTATAATAAAAATTCCACATTTTTAATTGATTTTTTGGTAAGTATAGATATACGTAATTGAATTTCAAAACACAAATTTTAATCAGTTTTACTACGTTACTATAAAATATGTTATAATTTTTTATTAAAGTTATCAATAGAGTTAATTAATAATTATTAATATTGTAATTACCTATACCAGCTATCTTTTGTTTTATTCTGATAATCAAAAAAAGTTTTGACAATATATCCATTTTCATGAGAACATATATTATTTTATTAAATATAAACTAATTTCGCTAAACTTTATATTATTGTATAGGTTTCTTATTGTAATATATAAGCAAATGTACAGAGTTTCGTTAGTAATTTTAAAGTTTAAAAAAGTTTTTAATTATAAATTTCCGTTTAAAAATAATATTAACTGATAATCCGCAATATATTTATTGTTCAATACATTTTTATAAAGTATCAGATTGTCTTTATACTTACAATAAGCTTTGAATAATACATATTTATTTGTAAACATAAATTGTATTCTTAATTATTATATTGTTAGTTTTTATACTATACGTTTATACTCTTATTTTTATAAGAATATTAAAATTTTTTAATTAATTATTTTTTTATTTTAAATATTATATTTATTCAATTGAAATAAAATATATGTAACAATTTTGTAAATTCATTAACATTTTAAATGCTGCACCGCGCCGTGTATAGATATTAGTATGGCTTATACATTAAAAAAAAAACAAACATATATAAATATATTACATATTTAATT
The DNA here is from genome assembly GCA_025469235.1 of Pemphigus obesinymphae. Classification (NCBI taxonomy): domain Eukaryota; kingdom Metazoa; phylum Arthropoda; class Insecta; order Hemiptera; family Aphididae; genus Pemphigus; species Pemphigus obesinymphae. The sequence goes on along the minus strand of JAIPRL010008015.1, from coordinate 10,155 downwards.
GAATTAAATAATAAGAATCACTATGATTTTATCATTTTTCGAATTAAATAAAAATATTTATTGGATTTATCTTTAGTTAAATAATGTAAGTTGGCAAACAGTAAGTATTTCTTAAACGTTTATATATATGTATGTATGTATGTATGTATGTATGTATGTATGTATGTATGTATGTATGTATGTATGTATGTATGTATGTATGTATGTATGTATGTGTGTATGTATGTATGTATGTATGTATGTATAAAGATGTAATATTATATATATAAAATGTATTATATGCACCTATAAATGTATTTTTTTAAAACGTAGGATAGTATTAGATTACCTATGTGTATTATATTACAATATAAGTGTTTCATTAAGGAATTAGTTGGATAAAAGTATTTTAGTTGTATTCCAATTATTTTTGTAAAGTACTTTTTATAAAATTTGATAAAATGTCATTTACTAAATTTTCAACGTTTTGAGATGTATTAGAGTATGATTGTATATTTATGATGTATCAATAAATGTATATTAAAAATAACATATATATTTCATTACATACGGCTAACTAATAATTGATAAAAATATTTTATTATATATTTATATTAGGGTGCCATTTATTTTTCAAACATAGGAATTCTTGTGCCAGTTGAAGTGCCAGTCAAATTCTTATTCCATTTGGTCTAAAAATCAAGTCTATTAAGGTTTATCTAAGTTTCAGGTCAATCAAATAATATTAACACGTCGCGCTCTGAGCCCAAAGTTTTAAACTTTTGCAAAATAGTGTAAAAATAATGCATTTTTATAAGTTACTGTTTAAACTAATCTATATATTGAATAAAGTTGTTTTTAAACAATTTTATTTTTGAAAACGTGCTATTTTCATATTATGTACCTATACATTTCAACGATTATAACCATATATTATTTACTTAGCTATACATCGTGAAAAATAAGTGTGATAAATAAAATCTATCTATATACTACGGGTTTAAGCGTTAAAATGTACATCATATGAAAATAACAAGTTTTCAAAAATACAATTAAAAAATAGAGGATTTTTGAAGTTATTAACTCATAACTTTGAAACTAAGAGGGATAGACAAAATAAATATATAACTTTTTTTCTAAATAATTTAATAAATTAACTACCATTTTTCAATAAATTTAATAAATAATTTATTATTCATTGCATAATTAAATGTAGTTTACATAGAAAATGTAGTGGAATATAAGATAGACGATATAATAAGTCGCTATAAAAATTATAGTCTATAATTATAGTAATAATTTATAATAAATATATGATATCATCTTTGAGAATCTAAAACAAATAATATTTCTTGGGCAAATTTAGAAAACCTATAAACAGAGAACGAGAAGAGGGGATAATCCTATCTTACGCTTTCGTTCGTGATTAATCACTGAAATTCGTACACTTATACTATATATTATGGGGGGGAGGGGCTGAATGCTATTTTCTCAATTTTAATATTCGAGTTTAACATATTTTTCTTTCCATATATAGCTGTACGACTATACTCAATAAATAAATCGAAAAAATAATTTTACCTAAGTCTTGGATATATTATATTCCTTGGCTTTCACTAATTATTCCGAGTACTACGTTACAGAAAAATATTATTCTGTGTTCGATTGAGGTAAATATATAATATGTTGTAGAATGACGTTTGATATATAAATATATATATATATATATATATATATATGTCCACACCGCACTATAACCTCACATTTCATTAATTAATCGTAATATATTAGACTATTAGAGCATCGTACGTATTGCTTAATTAACAGCACATTCTAGTTCATCGTATTTTCTACTTCAAAAGGTTTTGATTTTACACAACATAATACATAATATAATGATAATTCTACGGAAAATCACTCTGTATATTATATATCTCTATATATGTTGTATTCCATCGACTTAATATTATACTAAATTCCCGTATTCAAAGTCATTTAACTGCATATTGTTTGATTTGTATGTAAATCCATTCTAATGGTACGTTATTCAGTTATATTTGAACGAAATATTAATTAATTTGAATAAAAATGCTATTTCTTTTTTTTTTTTTCAACAGATTATATATGTTTAAACAAAGTAATTTACCATTTAATTTTGATTGTACTACTACTATTGTCATACTACAATAACTATTATACAAATAAAAAAATAAAATTTATCAAAATGTTAGGAAGCTATATAATAATCAATTTAACTTATAAATATATAATATATATGTTACTTGGTTCGACTGCACGAAAGACGAACCGACAAAAATGACAACTTTGGAAGATTTATTTCTTATTTAAGAACAAGCATTTTCATAATTATCTCATTAATCTTTAATCCGTAAACAGTTAACCTATTTATTTCTTAATACTTATTTCATAAAAGTTTAGATACAATATTTAATATGAGATTTTTGTTTTTTTTTTTTACTATTTTTGATAAATTTAAATATTTTGAGTTGAACTATTGAGAAGACACGAAATATTGAATAAAATTAATTCATTATTTGAAATATAAATGATAAAAATGTTTAAATATCCAGAGTAAAGCTGTATGTAAAAAAATATCGAAATATACATGGAATAGTGCACTGGAAATTATTAGAGTATTAAATAAAGTAATGTATTCATTTCACTGTAGGTTTGATAATGCTTGTAATTTTTAACCATGATAATGCTGACTAATTAATTTTATTTAGTTATAATAGATAGGCATATACATTTTTTTTTTTATATATAATAACATTAAAATTACGTTTAATACATTTTCATTTTAATATACACAATAAATCACATAATTAAATGATATTAATGAAAATGAACGCTAAAGTTTGAACTAAAACAAAAGTATAAATAATTATAATATGTTTTTTTTTTTTGGTAGTTTTAGTTTTAATACAAATTATTACACACGTATATCAATCGCAGCTCATTATAATTATTTAAAAACTATAAATACTTTTATAATAATATTTCTATTACTTATACTAAGTAATTTTAAAACTTTACGACTTCTCTGTTAAACGAAGTTTTACAAACACATAAATCCTATGATAAACTGTATTATCGAAAATATTATGCTTTTAATATAATTTAATAATACGAGTAGGTACTTATTTAAACTCTAATATTAACATATACTCGTACCTATACATAAATAGATGCTTTGCGTGGAGTACAATATTAAAATATTTCCCGTTAGTTATTTACAGGAGTTCAGATATAATATCTACCCCAGACAGTAGAAAATCCATAATGTTCTTAAGAAATTTCACAAAGTAAAGAAATATGCAGCTTTATATAATATCAGAATGATCTAGGAAATTGATTTTGATATGAAAAACTAACGTATATAAAGAATATAATTTGTTTATATTATTTTTAATACCTTTTATAAATAGTGTAATATTTGAAAATCATTTCCGAAATGAAATTAAATTGAAAATATTTGTTTAATAATATAATATATAAATAATAAGTCATATAATAAATATAGAATAACAATTAAAATATACATACGATAGAAATAGTGAATCGTTAAGTATTATGCATATCAGAGAGAAAACGCAATAATAATAATAATAAAATAATAATTGTTAGATATAAGCGTTAATATAAGTATAATATTATATAACTGATAAGATACCTAGTAATTATTTGTTATTTGTTGTAAAATAATGCGAACTTTCATTATATTAATGCAATTTTTTTTATTTGTCTTCTTTGCATGCATATCAACAACAACATCATTTAAACTGATTTCTAGTGGCTGTTACAAGATCTAAGGTCATGTTGGTGTTATCATGTGAACAGAGAAATAGTGGCTATATCGCACTTTCGTGACAGCGATTTTTGCATTATCATGCATGCATGCATGCTAGTGCTAGAGTGACATTTACTAGTGAGCTAATTTCTTGTGTTTACTATCACCATGTTACTGTAGCTTAATTAAGCTAAATTACTATAGTTATCGGCTACTATAATCTTGGAAACATTTATTTGGTAAATTTAATATACGAAAGGTGAATAATAAGTATTGAACCGTAAATTTTTCGAGAATGGAGATAGATAATCGAAATTTAAAAAAAGTTTAGGTACCTATACTTTATAGTTTATATATAGTTATACATTTCTCCCGACGAGTCACTAGTTTTTTCATAAAGTCACTAAAATATTTTCTAATTGCCTATCTTTGATCCAAAACTTCACTGCTTCTTTGATTTCTTTATTTGAAGTAAAGTGGGTACCTTTGAGGTCTCTCTCGGGGTCTATGTAGAAATGGAAGTTACAGGATGCTAAATCAGGTGAATACGGTGAGTGTTGAATGACTTTTAATGACTTCGAACTTGAACTCTTGGAAAGCGGCACTAAAGGTTGCCAATGATACGTGAGGTCAGGCCTTATCGTGCTGTAATGAATTACCTGGAACAGGGTAAAGTATTAACTCTGTTCTGTACATTGAGACACTGAAAAAATTAAAAAAACGAGTGTGTTGTGTTCGCGGATCAATAATGGAGACCGATTGGTTACAGTACAATAACGCGCAACAAGTGTCGTTCTGATAAAATTGAAATTTAAGGTAATTGTTGACTTCCATTTATTCACAGACCTCAAAAAATACCTCAAATACCAGTTCATGTGGAAAGAAAAGTTAAAGAAGTAGTGAAGTCCTGGATTAAAGAGAGACAATTGGGAAATATTTTATTTGCGGTATGAAGAAACTAGTGATTTGTTGAGAGAAATATGTATAACTATAAATTGTGATTATATTGAAAAATAAAGGTTTTAATTTGTAGCCAAAGAGGTGTACTTTAATTTTTTTTCAAATTTCGATTATCTATCTATATTCTCGAAAAGCTTACGATTGCGCATTACTTATCGTTCACTCTTCGTATATAGATTATAGGAAAGATTCAGATATTGAATTGCAAATACCCATTGATTAGTATATATGAAAATGCCTCTTTGACTATCCCCCAAATGAAGTATCTCACTGAAGGACATTGTATAAATAAATTTTACTGACATTTTTCAGACCAAACATTATTCCTAAAACATGCATTTTTATTTCTCTCTGACAGCTATAGTATGCATATTAACCTCCAAGCGGTTGCGTCCGCGGTTTACATTGCACTACACAAATAAACGGTTATTTCTATCTACTAGATGTGAGTAGTTTAATAAGCTCTTCTGGGGTGCGTTCCAAAACTCATCTATAGTTACAATAGTTAACTGCGTGCCGTTCGAAAAAACAGAGTTAACTATTCGTACAATCCGGGTTCGAAAACTTCATGTTATTGACTCCGAGTTAAATTTTGTTACCAAATGAAAGTGGTAGATTATTAGTAACTCTACTGTTAATAATTCTTATCACATATGTGTAGATAACAAGTAATTTTGGTTTCATAGATTTATAATAATAATCTTACTATGTTTTATTTATATTGAATATTGAGCACGTACATAATGATAATATAAAACTTTGTTTAAACACGGAATAGGTATACGTCATTTATAGAAACTTTAGAAACTCTTCAATCATGTTCGTGCCTCTTAGGTTACTTATCAAAAATCGTATAATTGAAATATTAACTATTATTTGGAGTACTCTAAATTAAAATACGCTATTTCAACTATGCACATTCGGATGCACCCTTGCTATTCTTTCTTTACACATTGATGTACTCTATATGGGAATCTAATCAAACCATTAGTTATCTCCATGGCTTAAGATATTATGGTTACACAACGGCCCATGTTAATTGGCGGTGGAATCCGGACAATTAGGTTCTCTGATGATATCAGTTTTTTCACGTTGTACCAGCGCACATGTGGCATGTTGTTACACTACTAAATAAGCTTTTATTACGGTTTTTTTTCCTACGGCACTATATATTATAAAATAGATAGCGTTGAAGTGACGCGAGTTGTTCGTGGTTTTGGGAAGAAATCATCGGGAAATCTTCAGTTTCAAAATGGCAGTTAACTGTACACCTCGCGTCGAGACTTGTACCGTCCATCGCACGCATGTATCAATAAAATACTCTATGAAATTTAATTATCTTTTTTTCAAAAAAAAAAAAAAAAAACACTTATTTAAAATCCGTTAAAAGTGTTCATGTGGTTCGCTGTTCTTTTACCCCGCCACCGATAACTTTCTCGTCACTCTCCGACTACCGCGGTAATATTGAAGGATAAAAACGCTCGGAGTAAACAAACGCCGCGGCGTAACCGATTGAGAACAATGTATGTTTCGTGCTGCCCGGGCCATTTTTACGTCCTTCCAAACGTACTATTAAATTTGTTTTTTTTTTTTTTTTTTTATGAAAATTTCATATTTTATTGTTCGCTCCGATCTTTCGAAATACTTAATTATTTCTATCACGCACAATAGCATATTATTCTTACACGAGCGCGCCATATTATATATAATAATATATACTATATATACACAATAGCCCTTATAAATATAATATGCTCTCCTGCAAGAACAGCAACCTCCGAGTCCTTGGCTAGCGTCCAAACGACCATTGTCAGTTAGGTATATATTATAAGCCCGTGCGCCCATTCGTCGGCTCGTTCAAAGGTCGTTTCGCAAAGCTCCGCCGGGTATATATCTAATACGGTTTCACATAATATTATATATCTACCTAAATACGTAGTCGTCCGTCCGGTTTAAAAATCTATTTCGCTTATACTATGTATATATATATACATTATACATATACATATATGTATAAAGGATATGTATAAGGATACGCCAGGACGTTTTATCCTGGGCAGGAAAAAAAAAATTCTACGCGACGACAAATTGCATTATTATTTTTTATTTTATCTTTTTATTCCTTTTCGTCTATAACACACACACACACGGGCTAATAGCTTTTCCGTTAGTTTTACCTCTGCAGCTCCGGTGTGTCCGTATCTATAAATATAGGTATAAATGTACATGTATCCATACATGGTCTTATATATATATATAAGAACAGAAACAAAAACTAAATAAATAAAAAAAAAGCTAGTTTTTGCGCTATGGGTCTTTGGTCCGCTTCTGCAGGCCGCCCGGATATATATATATATAAATAAAGTAAAGCGAAAAACCACGCCGTTTAATTGCTCTCGGGGGGTTTTTATTTATTTATTTATTTATTTTTTATTTCAGTAATTTAAATCATTCTTTCAACCGGAAATACTGGCGAACGAGGATCTGAAATGTTATTGTTTTTGCCATTAATGACGTCGAAACCACGCGGATACCACCACTACTACGTCTTTCCTTTCGTCTCAAATTATCTTTATTTATATATATATATATATAGGTACGCGTGTAAATGATTAAATTCTACTCTCTTTCGAAGCGTATGATCTAATCATTTTGTTGGTGTATTGATTATATAATAGTATAGTATTTCATATATTCATATATACCTATATGTACAGGGGTTATACAGGGGTTGTATAGGGGTATGGCAGGGGAGCATTTTCGGGATTAAGGAATCTCTCCAAAAATCAAGAAAATATTGATAAAATGCTTTAATATTAATTCATTAAAATTTTCCGCGAGATTATATATAAATAATAACCAAACCAAACCACAGCAAAGTTGTGATGTTATAAATTTGTGGGTAAACAAATATGTATACGGTATAAAATCTTAGTCTTACCTGAACGCGTTGTTCAATTGCTATAGATTTTTCACAAACAGAACAATATAAAATTTTATCGTTACTCTGTAAATGTTCGTTTGAAAACTCAGAAATGTATTTTGCAGCTTCTCCGGTTTTTGATAATCGAACCTTCGGCTTATATAAAAATATTCGGAAAATATAAGAAGTAAAAATAATACTGCTTTTGACAACGAACAAAATCGGACTAAACCATAAAACACGCACTGTTATAGTTCGTCGCATGTTACCTTTTCACATAAAAATTGTTTAAATGTGTGAGAAAAAAAACGGGAATATTTGTGACATAATGTATGAAAACACGTATTTATAAGGAAATATGCTGTGAAGTCAAAATATAGCTTATTTAATTGAAAATCACGGGAAACGAATTTATCACTTACCTATAATAGTCATAGTAGAAATATGTATTTACATATAAATCCGAGCCCAGCTAGTTATTATCCACTGGTATACTTAAATATATATATCATAATATATTAAAACGTTTTGTAGCAAACAATTTTTTTTTTTTTTTTTTTTTTTTTTGTTCATTTCGTACTATTCTATTTACAGCATATTGCGGTTCTATCAAACCCACGCTATATATGTATTGGTAGATAATTGAGAATCTGTCTAAGGTTTTTACTTCTGAGTCTTATTTTTTTTTTTTTTTTTTATTACATCGAAATGGATTTTGAGCTAGTTTTTCCCTCTGCTATTCTTTTCCGACCGATACAAATTGGCGACAGTACCTTACGATCAATCTTGTATCCAACGATCGTGGTCAATGCAGTTTCCTCGACGTCGCGGAAGTCTTATTTGGTGGAATTGACTGAAACGACACGACCGTCTTCAGCTGGGCTTAATCAGTGGACGGAATACACGATGACGGCGTACAATAGGCTGGTACGCTATATAAATCGAGCGATGGTCTTTTTTCCTTTTTAATGATAATCCGTATTTTCCAGTAATTTTCATATCGACCGGAAATATTATTAAATTGGCCTCGACTGCAGATCTGCTACAGTGATTTATACGTTTCAATTTTTTTTTTTTTACCGAAAACGAAAATTTGGTGTTCGTTAAATCTTATACATTAATAAAAGAAACAATATCAGTTCATTGAAAAAGCATTCGAAATATGGCAATAAATAATTTAAAAATCACTTTAAAATTGTCCAAGTACTCACTATCAAAATCTGAGAATTTAATCGTTATTATATAATTTTGTGTTTATTACGTTTTTCTCTTATGTTTGCGTATTAGCTTAAAACAATTACTAGATATAATATACAGTATTATTATTCAGGTAAATAATTTAACAAAAGATTGTTTAAAATTCGATATTCCTAAGAATAGTAGACTGTAACAAAAGAAAAATGTTTAAAGTAATTATTATCCCAAATCCTTAGACATTGTACTTGCTGTTGGAATATATATGCATAAAGTTGATCATAATTATTATTATTTTTATGTTTCCTTAAAAAAAAATGTATTTCCCTTTGTATATAACCCGTTATAATCGATGGAAATAAAAGTCGAAAATTGATCATAATATATTATATGACGAGGAAAATATTTTGGAATTCCAATAAATAAACATGAATTTATTGGACTTAGTATGTTGTGCACATTATACCTACGTTTTTATCTAAAAACGATGATTTTCAGATTCAATGATAAATCACTTAAAATAAAAATAAATAACCATATATTTAGATATTTACGTATATATAAGTATTGTCCCCGTACACGTTAAGAACGAACGCAGGCGGCGGACGAAAACTCGTCCGGTCACTCGCAGTTTTGAATATTATACACCGTTACCCAAAAGAACGTGTGGAATACTAATACGTATATGATGACACTATAGTCAATATTAGCGCTCTGTATGCCGACACGTTGGGTGGTTTGATTACGGCGAAGTAGCGGAGTGGAAACCATAGCCGCCTGCACCGGCTCGACGAGGCTTTTTTTTTTTTTTTTTTTTTTTAGTTTTTAAACGGCCGTCGTAACTTTTTTTATAGGCATTATTTGATGAAAATCATATGACGTTCCCTTCAAAATTTTGTCAACTTTCGATTATATATTTAGTGCTTTTTATTTTGAAACCACTATGAAACGAACAATTACTGTCATTCTGCGAACACATGTTTGTTTTTACATTATAAATCGGAGGGTATCACGTCCTGGTTTAACGTGCGACTACTGTAGGTATATTTTACGTGTTATGTATAATTTATAAAAATTAGACATAAAGACTATTATAATATATGATTAAATTATTTACGTATGAAATTAGCGCATATACCGATGTATACACATATACTTAATATCAGGGAGTCAAAACGGGTTTGAACCCGGGGTGAGAACCCGTGTAACCCGCAAAATATTAAAACCGTGTTAAAGCCGAAACCCGTAACCCGGAAAAAGTGAAACACGTTTTTTAAACCCGTACCCG
>JAIPRL010008014.1:0-21567 GCA_025469235.1 Pemphigus obesinymphae | reverse complement strand
ACACAAAATATTGGCTCCATTGTTGACCTCCCAGGCATAAACCCAAACTGATTTCTAGTAACAGTTGTCTCACCTCTTACCCTTTTATCTATTATCTTTTCCCAAATCTTCATACTGTGGCTCATAACTTTTATCCCTCTATAATTTCCACAATCTCGTACATCTCCTTTACCCTTGAATATTGGTACTACACAACTCTTCCTCCAAGCTTCTGGAATTTTTCCTTCTACTAGTATCTTATTAAAGAACTTTGTCAGATATAAACTAATTGTTTATATCTGAGTGCTGCTATGAAATTTACACCATCTTGTAATATTTTATTAATTAGTATTGTACCAGCAATATAAGAGATTAGATAGTTGTTATAGTAAAAATTGTGGACACCTACCTACCTTTTTTATGTTTATTGCTAAGCTATTTATTATTTGTACCACCAAAAATATTACATAGGCTCAATATTGATATATAATTAATTTATATAAATAATGGTACCACTAAAATTTGTTTACGTCAATTCGTTGAGGAGCTGGGAAATAAAGGCCGCGTAACGTCAAAATATTATACGACACGGTGGCGAGTCTATGATTTTATAGGAATCATTGACGATATTTATTTATATGTTTTGTTATATTCGATGAAAACGAAAAAAAAAATTAATACAATTTTCATAAGTCCATGTGTTTTTATAATTTTTGGTGTAAATTTTGCCCTACGAAAATAAATATATTACATGAAAAATAAATATTAAATATTAAAAATACAACATAACTACGACGGGAGATTTTAAAAAATTCTTTATAAAATATTTTTGAAAATGTAAATATACCAATTTAAAAATAATCCCGTGCAAGTAAGTTATTGTTGTTTAATTACAATGTTTATTTAAAAACATGATTACGCAAAACAAACGAACAATTATTTTGGTTGGTTTGACCATTTCTGAGTACACCTATTACGAAATTTGTAGATGACAATATTTTAAAGACAATATTCGAATTAAACTTTAAAATACAATTTTAATACCAAACAAAACTGTTTTTTAGGATCATATTTTCACCACTGTTATATAATTGGTAAATACTAAATAATAACAGATATGTTTTCCTAAATTAATGTTTAATAAATTTCTATGTTCGAGTTTTCAAAATGCTAAATGTACAATCATTTTTGCATATACCTACAATCTATATCCATATAAATTATAATAACACTAAATTTATATTACTGCTAATACAGGTGTAAGAATCTAGCTATATAGTATGTGTTAGAGGTACCTACACTATTTTTATAAATGACATCTTATATTACAATTACAATAAATATCTACAAATAATTAGTTTACTTGTAGATAATATTTTATTACCCAAAATTAATTTTCAACCTCATTGATCGACGAACGAATACGCGATAAACAATTCATCGTAGCATGATTTTTTTAGTTAAATTTTTTTTATGTTTTTAAAAATGTACAATTTTTAATCACGAATTTTAGATTTTAAAAAGAAACATATTGATAAAAAAACTCCATGCTACGGCATAGTAAATATTCTCATCTTTTATATTTTGTATAGAATTCAAATCTGCGATTACATAGAAAAAAGGTTTAGTTATAAAGCATGAACGTGATTTTTAACAAATATCGTAATAACACAACTATGAAAAATGTTACTAACTCATGACTATTTTTAAATTATTTTCAAAATACAATTAAATATTTTCAAGTTGTTGAATTTTCATTTTTCTTAATAAAATATTTTAAAAATCGTGTTTAAAAAATGTGTTGCATCCTCTTAAGGTAACTTACCTATAATTTTCCCATCATTGTAATCATATTATCTAGCATAATATAGCTGCAAGGCAAACAGAGCTTTATGATAGAAAATTGGATTTAGTTAGTGCTTTAAGGAGGTAATTATTTGATTCTTCCTGTAATTTATTTAAACATAAAAAAAACTACCTCTTGGAATAAAAATATTTTAAAAATGTAGAGAAAATAAGAAATACAATTCTCAATGTGTTTTTTAAAAATTGTATATTACGTCGAAGCTTTACTCAAAATCATTTTATAGAAAGAAATGCTTTATTATTGTATTCAAGTTCAATATATCCATCGCCAGATTCCCATTCGACGAGCGACCACAATGAACGTACTTCCAACCCTCCTACTACTCGTAAAATTTGATTTAATCAAGTAATTATCTACCAATTTTACTTTTTAAAGACGAAAGGATATTATGTGGGTGTACTTTTAGATATTTTGTGGGGTACGTTGTTTCTTATTTCATAACTTAATTCATAAATTCGATAACTAGATACATTGTACCGATTAATTCGTTATCTCTCGTAATTTATTGCCTTATAGTATATAATATTATAACTATTAAAGGGTTCTAGATCACTTTGTACGGTCTATTAATATACTACCTATTAGTAAGATAAATATTTATGCTCTAACAGGCATATTAATAATTTATAAATTTTAAAAATTAAAAATTATTAATAATTTTCCTGTCGTCTACACCGTTTTTGTAGCTGATAATTTGTACCTTTTCAAATAATTAAGTATTATAATTTTAATTTACATAACCTAACTAAACCTAAATATTATATTACAAAACATATGTGAAATAATAATATTACTTTAAAAACTGCTTATTTTAAGTTTTGAATAAAGATTTCCCTCAAATTATATGATAATATATCATTACATTTTTTTTTTTTTTAATAAAATTTTGAACATATATCCGTTTTCTAATTTGAAAAAGTGTTTATTTTACTTTTTACAGTTTTACTACGTTTTAACTAATTTTTGGTTTTCAAATACCATAAAAATAATATAATGTGTTTACCACAGAATAATTCTCGTTTTATTTAAAATGTAAAATTTTTCCAGCATTGACTCAGATGCAGAAAAATAAAAGAGAAATTAAAAAAAATAAAACAATATTTTAATATTATTCTAATGAAATGTTTTCAATAATATAACATAATTTTAAAAATGACTTACGAATACTTTATTTTGTCAGAATGTTTTTAATATATTTTAACATTAAAATGATTTCTGTCTAGGAAATAGATACAGTTTCATTCCAACTACTGGATTTTAAAACTAAGCATTTTCTAGCTTTAAGGAAAATACAATAATGAACCGTACAAAACGACCGTTTAAAATATTACATATCCATAGGCTCATCAAGAACTATATACGCAAATAAATGAAAAATACAATTTTAAAACATTACAAATTTTAAAAATTAAATAATAATGATTAATATTGTACTCACATCTCCAGACATGATGATCTCCTAATATGAATTAGAACGAGTATACGGAACGAGACCAATATTCAAAATTTATAACCTTATAACCATATTGTTATTATATAAAAATAGTAAGGTAAGTTATCACTACACTTCACTTTACAAATAACTACACATATAAATTTATATTAAATATTAATTATTGTAATATATATATATAATTCAAATTATGAAAATGTTCAAAAATTCAATAGGTTTTGCGTAAAAATGTCAATAATTTATGGTATTAATTATTTTGAATGAGGTTTCTTGACAAAGTAGATCTTTTCTTTTAAACTCTATGGTACACATCAAATTAATCAGTTGACAAATGGAATAATTGAAAATTTATCTCTATATTTTCGTATAAAATTAATTGAACTAAATCGTCTCTTATTGTTTTCGTATTTTATCTACGTTTTAATACCGTTTATAAATAAGTATAATCGATCACTCATAAACTTCCATTTGGAAATTAAATTGAAGTAATATGTATGAATATATGACTTATACGTTTAAGCTAGTTCTTGAATTGTGGCTATCGTTTTTAAACATTTTCTCAAATCTCTATCTAATTTATACGCATCTAACGTCTTTTTAATTTTTTCATCCATTAGAAGAGCAGGGTACATTATTTCTCTCATTTTGCCTTTAGTCAAAATGCTAACATTTCGTTCGTTTATACGATCGCAGTACTCGGCCTCTGATTTAATGAAGTCGTACAGTTCGGAAAAAGTCAGCTGTGGTTTATTCAATAATTTATTTAGCTCGGAGTTCCATTCCTTCACAATACTGTTTCTCCTGTATAGTTTTCTCCAATAACAATTCCACGTATCTCTTGTAAACAATGTATTGTCCAACCACTGTTCGACAAAATAATCGTAAAAACTACGAAGTTTTTCAACTTCGGGTGTGTTTTCCATGATCATAATCCAACCTTCGTCTATATCGTCGATTGGGATATGAGCTAATGCAGAACACATTTGAATGTGCAATCGAATATCTTCGTTACTATAATAATCACCAGTTAATCCTATATTTTGAACTTTTTTCCACAATAATCGATTGAAATGCAAATTGCAACCATATATTTTGGCGTTTGGAAAATATTTTCGGGCGGATTGAATAGCCGCCGTCTCGAAATCTAACACGATCGAATCGGGATTGAAATTCGGGATGTACTTTTCAATTAACGAGAACAAACGATCGTAAACTAATTTCGTTTTTTTAAAAAATAAAGCGAATATCACGGGAATAACGATACTTTGCTCGGCCGTACACCCAATATCGAAATGTATAGTGTAAATTTGATACAATTGTTTACTACAGCTTTTAAACGTACCGTCAATGAAACAGTTTTTCCCTTGAGATGCGACTTCTCTGCCTTTCATTGTCGAAAATCCCAAAATCCTTTCCTCATTTCCGTCGTCAAATAATGTAAATTCGGAATAGCCAGTCAATCGAGATACATCCCTGGGTACGATAATATCGTTTTCACTTAGTTCAAGTTCTAATGAATTTTCCAAAGTTTTACGCCGTATCCGGTTTAACGTCGTTCTTATAGATGTGTAAGTTGGAATTTCTGTTACAGTATTTAATCCCTTATCGAATAATGGTGTTATCTCTTCTTGAAAGATCAATGTAGGAGAGCACGTCTCTTCTCGGACCCGTTTTTTCGCAATATTGTATTGTTTTTTAACTTCTATTTTCGCCATGTCATATTTACATCGATGAGTGGTGACATTTAAAACTATACTGTTTTTGGTTTTCAATCGTCCTTTACATTTCTCCTCTTTTTTTTCTTTTAAGCATACCCATGTTATTATTTTTCCGCAATTTTCCCTGTACTTTCGGTATTGATATCCGCCGTGTATAGCTAAAGGCTTACCTTTGTTTGTTTCTATTATTTCAATGGTCGAATAGTTCATTTTCTATTTAAGATGAATGAATAATAATTCCGAGTAATTCAAAATTATAATAATTGATGTGCACAAAATAAAACGTAAATAATGTCGACCGTAATACAGACACCCCAAATGAACAGACCACATCTGTCCTCCCGAAAACACGGTAGACTGAGGCTTGAAAATATATACAGGACGGCCAACGGTGGAGAGAGACTGTTAGCAGATAACTAGCGCCGCACCCGGTCCCGCCTTTGAAAGGGCCTTTACTGCCCACTCAAAATAAATCGAAATAAGAGTCAAATTTTTTAAATCAAAGATTTTCAACATTTCAATTAAACATAAATTATTTGAGAAATTCTTAACCAAGGTGTTTACCCTAAACCGTCAAATGCGGAATATCTTAAAAAGTAATTTAAGAACTTAGTAAGAAACGTAGATTGGATAGGTACTATAGTAAGAAATATTGATAGGTACTATAAATAGATAGATACTCAGATTAAAGTGTCCCGATTAAGGTGTCACGTTTTTCTTTTCATAGTAAGTACCTACTTAATTAGGACATATATGAATATGAGTATATGAGCTTAGAATAAAATTGAATATTATAAATTATATATTCAATATCGTATTTTGTGTTAATTCTTAAGGAGAACAAAATAAAGGCAATCAGTTTTTATCCCAGTAAATACATATAGGTATAATATAATATATTATATAGATTATAATAGTTCATATTTTTAATTTCTATGTTACTCATTGTCAGTGGCGGATATAGAGTTCATTTAAGGGGGGGGGGAGCGAATTTTTAAAAACTTAATTTAAGTACTTTAAAAGAGTAACAGTATTAATTATATTTATATTTTTCCAGTTATATAGTGAAATTTAAAAGTGAATAAGTCGGCGGTTTGCATACCTACTTTTGCAATTTTACCAAAGAACTTTTTTTTGCTTATTTAATATATTTTTTTTTAATTAAGTTTTAGGAAATTTTTTTTTGAGGTGGGTAGGTGTATTTTTTTGGATAGTTGAATTGGTTGACAAAATGTATTTCAGTACCACTGCCTACAAAATGGTACCTAAATTTAGGCTATCTTTTAATCTACCAATAATTAATTATAGTTTAGTATGTATTCTACATATATAAGTAAATTATATAAATATAATATATATATATAAAGTATAAATGTGATGTAATAAGAATGTACCTGCATATCGTTTTGTAAAATGTACAATCCAAACTAAAAAAATATAATGAAGAATTTAAAAAAAATGTTTAATTCAATACTTTAATTTATCTCTTATATATATATATACAGATATTAATTTATTCATTTAAATTTATAATTAAACATTTTAATTTAGAAGATGTTGGTTGACCATAATATACTAAATTTGTACATCATGGTAAATTCAAAATTTCATGCTAAAAGAGAAAAAAATATAAAAATAAATATAATATTATATTTATTTAAATTTTTCTAAAAAATGAATCTAGAGGACCTGTTATTTCTTAACTTTTCATTTTAAAATAATAAATTTGCTTATTTTGCAATATAAACGAAATATGAGTGATACTTATAGCAAATATCAAAAATAAATTCACTATACTAATACCACAGAGGCGCAGAATATTTATCAATTAAAATCAGCAAACCAGGAGACGGGAAGCACAGAATATTATTTTAGTTCAAAGTCAGTATGAGTATAAGACAACGATAAGAAAAGATAAGAACTTTGAAGAGAAAATACGATGGCGGGGCTCAGCGAAGACCGACAACAACCCTTGCGCTCCTAAGGTTCTAATTTTGTGTATTCATCCATTCAGATCGGGAAAACAGGACGTAAAATCAGTCACAGAATAAACGAGCAATACGGACGGTCACGGCGGTCATGGGGGGAAAACATTCATTGCCATTTTATTATATGTTTTTAGATTAAGAATAATATTACCATCTTTATCCAACAAATGGCATTGATGTATTTTTCCAAATTTTTGGTGACATTTTGTAAATGTAGTAATACAAAAAAGCACTGCCCAACGGCGAGAGGGAGGCAATCGCCATAACGCCCCCTTCAAATCCGCTACTCTTCATTGTCATATTCAGCATGTAAAGGTTCACATAAAAATCACCATAAGCTTGTTATCATAATAATAATATAATATTATCCATAGACGTATCCACGGGGGTGGTGTTAATTCCACTCTTGGATGACTAAAATTATAATATTACAAATAATACTATTAACAAGTAAAATTACAATTCTTTTTTATTCCCTTTGACCGTAAAATATTATTGCAATTATTTTATTTTTAAATTTCAATATAAATTAAGTGAAATATCATATCTATTCATATATAAATATATACCTACGCAAATCGTTCATAGTTGGAAAGTGCCATTATGACTCAATAATACATTCGAACAGTTTTACATATGTGCGTGTATAATTATTAATTTATTATTGTTGTAATAGACAATAGTATGTATAAAGTAGAAATAGATATCTACCTACTATACTATAAATGTATTGTTAAATTTTCATTTTTAGATTTCGAATTAATTTCATAATTATTTTAATTTTTCTAAATACAAAAAAATGGCTAAAATAATGACATAATTTATGCTTCTGTTCCATATTTAATATTTTAGAAAAAAAAAACTTTTTAAAAATTCGGGCTCTATGAGCTGGAAGCAATTCGTTCGTTGAATTCGATGTCTTTGAAAAAAAACGAAACATAACTAACATCACTTATTACAGTAACTGCTAAACAAAAATTTGTAAAAATGAACGACGTATACTATATAGGTGTTATACAGGTATAGGTATTGTTGCGTGCGTAGTACGGACGAAATTCGACAAGTGTACCAAGTATAGGTAATGTAATAAAAATATATGTCGTAAAACCACACATTTTTAATTAAATGATCAAACATTTATTTAACAATAATAATAGACACACACAAGAATATATAATTAATTTATTAACATAAATTTTAAAAATAATAGATACATGCGTAACTATTAGATCAAGTATTTCGTCCAAAATTTATTAACAGAAATAAATAAATGAATAACCATTATCTAATGTAAAACTATGAGATCCGTCGCATTAATTAAAATCTAAAATCGTTTGGGAACTAAACTGCATTTATACCAATTATCCATCTGACCTTTTGGTTTGTTTCTGATTAATTAAAAAGTATCTACTATTCCACTTTACAGGTATATAATATAAATTGAAGGTATAATTGGTACTTGTCGAGTATTAGAAAAATAGAATATTATATGTGATATGTATATATGTATAATGTATACATATATATAAATCAAATATAACTTATAAATATACATTTTATTAACTATTAAATTAAAAAAATGATCTATAGTAAAAATATCTGTATTAAAACGTAAAAAATAGCGAAGCATTTTGTATCAACTATGAATTTTTCTGTCACACTTACCACACATGACCTTATTTAAAATAACAATTAATATTACAATAATAATGAATATTAAACAAATTCTTAAAAGAAAATTAATTAGTAAAAAAACTATTTTTTTTTAAATACTTAATTAAATAATATAAAATATACTGTAAATATTTGAATTTTGATTGCCCAGTGTCTTATTAATTTTAGGATCTATTGATAAATTAGTAGATCCTCAATTAATAATTGAATTAAATAAAAAAGGACTAACTACCACAGGTACTGTTCCTGAATTAAAAATAAGATTCTTGCAGCACTTAAACGGGGAATCTCTACAATCTAATTTTACTGCTCTCATAAAAAAATACTTTGAGCCAGTATTAAATCCAGAAAATTTTTATAAAATGGATAGTAAAAGACCATATATTAAACCAGCAACTTTTTCTGAATCAACCTCTAAAAATTCAGGTACATTTCCACGGCTTCCCTATATGAGAATTTTCAAATTTTGATAATGCACATCGTTTGTGTTCCGTTTGTGCCATTTGTGCCCGAAGGTCCGACGTTTGTGCTAGTCCCCCAACTTAAATTATTCTATGAGGGGCCAACGAAACGGCAGCCCCCCTTTACTGGAAATTTCAAATTTTGATAATGTACTTAAAAATTCTAAAATTCTATTTTACGTATAACATCTCTCTAGGACTAAGTCAATTTCATTAGTGTTTTAATTTTTTGAACAAAGAATAATTTTATTATTTTAAGTTTCATTTATTTTCATTTAACGATTATTTTGTTTATTATTTTATGTGTATACAATACATTTATAATCATTTGGCGGAAAACATTGTAATTTAAATGTATTATTTAAATAACCCTTCATCCGTCATCAATATTACATCTCTGGTTCAATGTCCTCTGAAGTTCAAGGGCACACATGTAACAGTGCCATTAACAATAAAGACGTAAAACGAATATAAAACGAAAATCTGGGTAATTTCTGATTATAAATTATATATTACGAATATATTACAAATATTTCTTACCACTAAAAGATTGCACAAACATATTAGTAGCACCTACAACGATAGTTAATAATAATATACTCAAATCACGCAAAGGTAAAAATAAAAAACAACAATAACAAATATATATATAATAATATATATAATATATATATATATAAATAGTTACAATTATAACAATAATGGTAACAGGCCACAGGTAAACAATACAATCAAAAAGACAACAATAGAAAGGGTTTGAATTAAGGTGATGTGCAGTGAATTGAACATGGGCGATTCGATAAAGAATTAAACTTATACACATAATTTAAACAAATTAAAAATTATTTATTAATGCGAATTCGTGCGGGTTTTGTGGCTCACAGAGGCGTAATGGGGGGTGTCCGACCCAGTGGGAAAACCCGGGTAGACTAAAGGGGACTTAATCCACAAAATTATTAACACCTCCCCCCCCTCCCCATCAAAAAAAAATTATGGAAATACATTAGTTTTTTTAAATTTTAAATCAATATTGTGAATTATTATAATATAAATAGTTATAAATAGCATATCAAATTTTAATTAATTTGGTTATTACATAGGTACTATGGTGTATGATATGATTTCATGTATCTATATTTTGTTGTTAAACAAATCTAATTGATTCATTAATTTATTTATTCATTGTATTAATAATTACAAGTTATTTACGAATTTTTAAATCTCTAACATTTGCAGAAAGTTATTGCATATAAAGTTTATAAACTTATTCCAATTTAAAAAAAAATGATTGTTTAGTTACCTACTATTTTTATCGAAAGACTAGGCTATACAATCACTTTTAACTTATTATTATCACCATGTGCATTTGAAAATGTTAACCATTTGCAGTATTTCATGCACAAATAAGAAATTTAATATTAAGACTAAAATTTGGGTAACTTGGTCCTAAAGACTAGAAGCTGGTACTTAACCATAATTTATAAAAGTTGAGAAAATACATAAATTATATTTAACAAAAATCTAATTAAATTTTCATTATAATGAAAACATTTTAGATATTACGGTAGAACTAGTATTTAAGTAATAAAAAAATAACACAAAATATGCATTTATATACAAAAGTACCTTGTTTCGTATTTTTTGTTACTATGTAAAACAAATAGGTAGGCAAATGCTGAAATTCTACAATTCCTCTGCCCTAATCCTAAACTTTTATGTAATATATAATCAATAAGTAGTTGGTAGAATATGTTTTGATTGAATATTTTAACTACCTAATAATTTATAATTATAATAAAAATAAATATAAATTCTAATGAGAAAGATGTATCTAGTGCAGTGTTTTCATCCACAACACTTGCGATTTTTAAAGGAGTTTGAATAGGAAATTTTTAAGAAATATAAGAAAAATGAAAATCTAACAATTTAGATACCTATATTTAGGTTTGTTTTTTTGCAGCTAAGTCTTTTTTTTTATAAAAACTTATATTTACAAATTAAATAAAAAAAATTAAAAACGTTAAACGTAAAATATGACTTAAATATGAGATATTATGACGTCCCAATGTATGTCTGAATATGGCCACATGGGCAATATTCATTCGTAGTTTGTACTCTCACTGTTGCGCAATCGTTATAGTCGGTATTCGGGAATTACGAATGCGCTTAGAAATCAAAATTATTAAATTTATATTAGTTTATATATAAACATATTATAATATTCCTAAATAGATTTATTTTGATGGTCAATACTATTTTATTTTAGTATAAAGTTTATAAATATACATGGTTCAGTCCGGCGGCCTTAAAAAGCATACGGCCCAGTAGAGTCATTCCCACTGTCCCACCTTGCCAGTCCGCCTCTGGCTTGTTATACAAGCAAACAAACGACGACGTTCACAACGACTGACTTGTGTATACGGCCGCCTCGACATAATCTTATTATTTAAATTAATAATAATATTGTGCAATCGCAAAATGTCTACATGTGTGCGTGTATTGTCCAGACAGGTGACCGTAAAAACGTACAACACCCGGTGCTAAAATAGCAGGAACTCGATAATGAGGAGATGCCTTTCAAGCACCATTTTCCGTTAAACATGTATTAATATAAAAATATTTAATGTTGAAAAAATTATTTTGAGACCCATTTTTATTCATGCTTAATGATAATATTTTGCCCAGGTGATGCAAAATACTAAAATCAAGTACAAGTAAGGCTAAAAATTTCAGAAAGTTCAAAATATAAATGAAATAAAATATAATAATGAAATAATAGTAATATTTACCAACAACTCCCCCTTTTTATCAACAGTTCTTTACCTGTCAACTAAGCAATTTTATCCCTAAAAATAGAAAAATATATAAAGGAATATATAATATATTTGGAACCTCCCCCTCACCCCCCTCCACAAGAAAATAGTTGAAAATACACCACAATTATATATATATAAATATATTATATTATTGATAATACGAAACATAAAAAAATATTATTATACAGGAAATGGGGATTCAGTCACTTAGCCCACCCATTCCTCTGCGTACGCCCTTAACTACACCTTCTACATACTGGTACTACGATATCGATTATTATATTCTTAATAAGTACCTACACAATTACTCGTAAATATTTCAAATGTTAAGTTATCTATACCATTGTTATTTTAAATAATGAAAGTAGTCATTCATATGGCATATTGTTTTAGTAATCTATAAATAATTCTTTTAAATAACAAATGAGTTTTCTTATTATTTGTTAATTGGTTTTTAAAAAAATTATAATTATTCATACACTAAAATGAATAGGTATGCGGATGATCAGGGCATAATTTATAGATATGGGAGCCGGAGCTATATAGTTTTGGGGGTCCCTTAGTTGCAATATAGTTTACTGCACTGACCCCTGAGGGACTCTGTTCTTCATTTTCTTTTTTTAAATAATACCTATGTAATAATATGTTTATAAATTCATCATTGATATATGTGGTATATATTATTAGTATATTGATTAGATAATATGTTGTCTGCATGACCAAATAATCCAATCCAAAAAATAAAATATTCCTTGGCAACTTACAAAAACTCAGCTGTAATTGATTTTTATAAAAATAAATAAATACCAACAACTTGATAAAAATTAATTTAGAAAAGTACATTTTTCAATTTATCACCACAAGTATGGTGTGGCCATTGTGAGGGTCCCTAAAATTATTAAAATGTGGAATCCCCATCCTAAGTTATGATCCGGTGTATATATGGGCCCGTGAATGATTTATAAACACATAAATCAATATTAAATAACAAATAAATAATACAATTTAACACAATAATAAACATTGTTTTAAAATGTATGTTTACATTAGGATTTTACACAATAATATTAGTATACAAAATAATGGTATAATTTATAATGCAGAAACGGTAAAAATATTGAGTTTCTTTTATCACCAAAGCTTATACTAGGTAGGTATCTGTTATGAATTACTTTTATAACAATCAATAAATACCTAATAGTTATTACATATGAAATTTTTAAATAGACCAATGAAGATTCGGTATAAGAAGCTGGGTAAGTCAATCAATTTTTTCTACCTCATTAAGCTTAACTGTTCACGGTCATATAGATAATAGTGAGTTAAATTAAAAATTAAAAGTTACTCTTAATTTATTTTAGTTAAGGTTTAAAATTTTAAATAGTTTTAAAAATGTTAAAATGAAATTAAATATTTTAGTTTTTAAAAATAAAAATATAAATTGTCTATATGATTTAGAATTAAAAATATTATAATTACTTTTTTAATTGAAAATTGTTTATATAAAATATAATCGGTATTTATAAAAACTGGATTAGTTAATTTTATTTAAATGTTTGAATGTATCATGGACGTTTAATCTCGATTAACTATTATTACAAAAATCTACACGCATAGTATAGTTATATAGTACTTATTTTATAGTCTAGAATAGCTAATCGAATTTTATTATATTATGCCTTCTTAAATAAAACATTGGGAGATAAAATGACAAGTTAGTGAAATAGTTTCCGCGGTGAGTATCATATACACTATATTTTATTTTACTTTTCTTTATGTATTTTAAAATTTAATCATGCCAAAAGAACGCGTAGTGTCCAAAAGTATAAATGTTTCTAACTCGGAAAAGGTCAAAAACAACACACGTCAAACGCAAAAATACTAACCACCAATTTTATGAAATAGACCCAGATAAAAGCTTCTCAATTCATGATTAACTGGCCTGAAACTGTCATAGTTTTAGAACTACTCGTATGAAAATGCGTACGTTCCAATAAAATATTATCTCTAACTTTCAAGGTGTCTATATAATTTATATTTAGAATAGGGGAAGATACGTTTTAGCAGTTCAGTTATACCGAAAATAAATACAATGCTCGATCATTATTGTCAGTCAAACAGCAATTATTATATTATGAAATGTTAATGCTAAGAGCAACCAATAATTAAATAATGGGAGTTTCTTAACTCCTCCAGAGAAACGTTTATAGTTAATAAATAATAATAAACTAACCACGTTTAAAAGAAAAAAATCGTCTTATACTCGAATATAAAAACCATTTAAAAGTGATCCACAAAATTCTATAAATATTATATAATACTGAGAATAAAAGTAACCACTTTCCAATAATAGATTTTTTTGAAAATACTATTCACATAATAAAAAAGGTAATAAACGAAATAAACATTCAATATAATAAACACAAAAATGTAAAATAAATGTTTGTTTTAATAAACAAAAAATAATAATTGTATTTTGTGATTTTTATTATATAATTGCTTATTACTAGAGTTCAGATTTATTTATATGCATTTAAGTATTATTTTTAATAGTCCTAAAAATAGCTTGATAAGCTACAAATTTGGATTATAGTTAATTGATCTGAAAGAAAATGTTTTATTTTGCATATTTTGTCATTTTTTGACATACCCTGCATATTTCTATATTTTATAATTTTTCATGTCATGGTATAGTTATTAAATGTATACAACTAATATTTTGGTTGTATTTATTTTCCTAACAAATATTTACCGCATATTTTAGTATGAATGTGAAATGAGTCTTGCAATTTACATATTTTAGAAAATTTGTTCTCCTATCTTATTTTCGTTTAATGTTATAAATTATCTTACCTACCTGCTTATACTCTGTAAAACTTCCAGTATGGTTACCACTTTTAGAAAATCTGGATTAAATTTTTATAAACAATAATAAATAACTAACAATTCAATAACAAAATTATAATAATAATAATAATAATAGAAAAATGTGTATTTTTTTGAAAATCTAATTTTTGTTTGTAAAGTACACAATTCTATAAAATAAAAGCATAAGTGCATACATAATGGTGCATATTTCTAAGAATTTCAAAGCATATAAATATTGACCTTACTTATTACATTAGTATTATTGTTAACAATGTTCGGATTTGAATAATGTCCACGTTTCATATCCACACATTACTAATGTACAATACCAAACCCAGATATTTAAACTCTCTCACTCTCTTGGACCTGTATGCGCCTACTATCAAATATGTGTGTTTGTGATCCTATATCTCTCTTCTCTGTAATATCATATAATCAATTTTATCGTCATTTATTTCTAGTTCTATTTGCTTTGCTATAACCAATACTCTTTCTATTAGTTCGATGAGTGACTTCTTATTTTCCTCTATAAGCACTATATCATTTGCATAGGTCAGTACTCTCAATTTTCTATTACCCAATCGTATTCCGTGTGCCTCTATGTTACTTTCTCAAACGACTTTTTCTAGTGCTATATTAAATTATAAGAGTGATAAAGCATCGCCTTGTCTCAGTGAAATCGTGACAGGTTTTCCTAGTGATATAACATTACCGATTTTAATCTTGATTTCTGTATGTAATAAGCTCGCTTTTATTAAGTTAATTAATTTTTGTGGTAGATTAAATTGTTTTAGTATATTTAAAAAATAACCTCTATGTATACTATCATATGCTTTCTGAATTTTAATAAATAGTATGTGAACTTCTTCATCAAACTTCTACATCTTTTGAAACAATTGTCTCAAAATACATTTTTGGTCAATAGTTGGACTATTTTGTCTAAAGTCTAGATTAATACTCTTCTAGAAACTTTTCTTCCCAAGGCTTCAATAGACAATTAGAAATAATTTTATATGTAACATTAAGTAAAGCGATTCCTCTGAAATTATTGTGAATTTGTTTATCCCTTTTTTGTGTATTGGATATATTAACACTGTTCCCCACTCCTCCAAAATAATTTATTTTTTGCATATTTTCGTTATCACTCTATAATCTATCATTCCATTACCTATATTCTTTAGTATTTCACCGGTGATTTCCAAAGCTTTATGATTTTTTAAATAATTTATTTGAACTTGAACTTAGTCTCTGCTAGAAATTAAACAGTTCGTACAATTAGATTCCTGATCTTCAAACTAGAAAAAGCTACCCGGTTCGTTACAATTTAGCAGTTTACTGAAGTATACCTCCCATTTAGATGCGATTTCTTCCTTGGATATAATTAATGTTCCATCGTCATTTTTAAGAAATTTTTCAGATTGCTATAGTTTTTATATGGTGTATTTTAATAAATATTTTTAAAAATATTTTTTTTTTTTTCAATAAAAATCATTATGTGTATAAGTATTAAATAATAATAATTTGAAATGTTATATGATCTAAATATACACATACATACATATATAATATATATGTTTATATGTATGTATGTATATATATAACTTAATAATTGTTTCCCTCTCCAGGGCCGTCCCCGAAGAACAATTTTTTTGGTTGGGGAGGGGGGTGAAAATTAAAAAAATATTATACTTAACACTTCTTTTCAAAAACTTAAAATAAGCAAAAAAAATAATGGTTATCAACTTTTTTCTCCATTTTACCGACTAAAATTCTAATAATTTATAGTTTGCCGACTTAAAATTCCGAAAAAATACTTCATTGTTGCATAATTTTAAATTAAAATTAATAAATCAATTATTACAAGCAGACTTCGGGCTTTACTATATCACCGCACATTACATTATGATAAATTAATGACATCCAAAATAATAATTGTAGCTTGTTGTTTTTTAAATAATAAATGTATGTTTTTACAATTGCCCAATATGGAGGAAGAAGATATTAAAACTTCAATCGAAAATATTTAAAGTTACATAATTTATGAAACACTACAAACAAACAATGTAATAAAAATAAATTTAATTCTTCAAGGATTAAGAAATAACAAATAAAAATAATATTAATCATAATTTTTCATTTTCAGTTATAAAGTTTTGGTTTAAAATTATTCGAATTTGATTAAATAATACTGTTAAATATTACATTACAAAATTTTAAATGTTTAAATTCAATATCATTTTGAAATAAATAATATTTGAATATGAATTAAATATTAATACAACTATACAAGTAGGTAGTTTCGTAATTAAATTAAACAATATAGCCAAAAGCATAATAATGATTTTTTTCGAATTTTTTTGATTATCACTTGTTCTCTAAGTATTCTAAAAACCAATTTTTTCGTTTATTTTTAACTTGTTGCTTGATTGAATTTTGATTGGTATTTAGCGCACCATTAAAACATAGACTAGTGCTAATGAGTCTTCATTTCTTTCAGTGGTATTTAGATCGTAAATAATAAATTCGTTAATAAATAATATGTCAGGGGCGTATTTAAATTTTTTTTTTTTGGAGGGGAGCTGACGCACTGAGTAATATCATCATTGAGTTTTATAACTACAATATCATATCCTATGAGTCATAGACATAGAATGTTATGTGATTAAAATCAAAGAACCATATTATGTACTATATACCTAGTGCCTACTATTCTCAAAATAGTAAAATTACTTCGATTGTAGGCTGTAGTAGAATGTTATACAAAAATATAATAATCTACTACAGGCGAAGTAATTTTACTATTATGAGAATAGTAGGCACTAGATACATCTTACATAGTATGGTTCTTTGATTTTAATCACATAACATACTAAATAATTAAAGAGTTTGACAAACAATGTTTAAACTTACTTTATTTTCCTAAATTATTTTTATTTCAATGGACTAATAAAAGTTATATGTACATATAAGCAGTGTTCGAGTTGGAGAGCCGCGCAACGGGGATGGAGCGCCTCTACTATTTTATAATATTTTGAGAGCATTATTACTAATTATTATTTACAGTATACGAGTTATATATTATGAGGGAACGCTCATTTATTTGCAAATTCTTGCAAATTATAAGCTATCATTTTGTACTAATTTTGAAGTTCTAGGGCGACATGGGTGGGCTATATGAAGTAAGCCCATCCCTCGTTTTTGAAGTTTTACGGAAAACCGGTGTACTTGCAAATTCCAAAAATGGACTTACGAATTCCTGCACATTATAACCTATTGATTGGTACTGATTTTGAAGTTTTCGGATAAGTTAGGTGGACTAACTTCACAACTTTCAAAGCTCAGGGGGCCTTTTAAGTTTACTTGAAAATTCCAAAAATAGTCTAGCAAATTCTTGCAAATTAAAAGCTATTGATTTCAAGACCAAGACTGTACTAGGGCCATCAAGACCAATACCAAAACTTGTAATGCAAAACCAAGACCGAGACTGGACTGCAAGGCTCTTGCAAGTCTTACTTTTATATGAAATTAAAATATTTAATTAAATAATTAAATAAAAATATAAATAAAATATAATTTAAAATAAACAAATTAATTAAATATATTATTTATGATATATTTTTCTTGGTGTACATTATTTACAATTCCACACTGAATCCACAAATTTTTGGTATTACAGTCATCAATAATGTTATATTAATAACAGATTATCGTCTATCGAATATGTGGGTAAACTGCGAAATTCCTACTATTTCTCGAAAGTTTGGTGTTATCGAAAACATTTAATTACATAGATGCCTATACTATTTTTTTTCTGAACAATATCGTTGACTGTTGCCTACAATGATTATCGTGTTGTGATTTAATAATAAATAATAATAATTTAATAAGTTTAATTTGTTTTTATGTTGGAAACTGATTCAAAGGAGAGTCAAACATATTTTTTATTTTATTATGATTATATTTTAATTATAATACAATAATAATATGTATATATGCAGCTAAAATAAATTCGTTTTTATTGTCTGCAAAAGCAGAAATATTTATATTATCGATAATAGCAAAAATGTTCTTATATTTTGTTTAATATCTACATAGTACATACCTACTTTTCAAAAATATTAGATATACATTGTTTATTAAAAACAAAAATACAAAAAGAGAACTACAACTACCGAGATAAACCATAGCATTAAAAAAAAAATTTTAGATGAAATTTGTTAGTTACTTAATGGTAGAACAAAATTGCAACGTATAACATGATATACTTTAATCGTTTATTTTTATTTTTATAAAACTATAGTTATAGGTACATATAAATATCATGACTCCTTAAAAAGTATACAAAAATAATACGCATTAAATATTCCAATCTAATTTTTTTTCAACTTTATTATGAAAGTTTATTAATTTATAAATGTAGCAGAATTATTTATTTTCCATAAATTAAAAATCGACTCAATAGATGTTTAGACTTGATGTTATATTATTAAATATAATACCTACATAACCGTTGCCTGTAGGTAGTAACAAAAATTAAAATTGACATTCATCTCATCGGGTCTGACCTTTTTGATTGGTACCTACAAGTAAATAACAAACAGAAATATCGTGTCAATAACCATTAATAATAATGGTATCTAATATATTAACACAATTAATTATTATATATATACCTAATATATAATTATATAATCTAATTATTGTAGTCATTGCATGTGATTTTACTGAGAAATGCTATTTTTATTACTTATCTATACCTATTTGTTATTAGAATTCAAATATTCTATGAATTTATCGTTACACGTACCTAAAGATATTGAATTAACCGGTAAAATTTGGTAAATTGGAAAACTTTTTTTTTTATATATAGGTGTTTATATTTTTTTCAAGTGAATTTTTAATTACATTCATGTTTATTTCTAACTATATTAATGATTTGAATTTTCAGTAACAAAAACATGTCTACAAAAAAACAGACGAGACGTTATTATAAACTTAATTTAAAAGATAGAATATTCATAATAACAAACTAATGAACATATTAGATATCGGAAATTGATTTCTATACAAATATCCTGGTCACAACTGATTACGGATGATCTAGTTCAAGTTTTTCCCACTAGGTTCGCGCTCCATGTTAACCGTGTTATTATAACTTCCTCACGTGATTTTATATATTATATAAAATAAGATATATATTGTTGTATTTTATATTATAATTTAAAATGTTCTGTGTTTCTCCATGGTAAGAATATAATATGGGCTCTAAATATGTTATTATAAATATGAATTGTATAATAATATTCGTAACAAAAAAATGGTGCTTAAATCTAATTTTAGTACATAGTATATTGTTTGATATATAAATATATCTTATTATAATGTTTTAGTTGTGCATTATATATATTTTTGTATATTATGTATCCAGTTCAAATTTTTGTTTGCAATATTATTTAAGAAATGATATAGACATTTTACATCTATAACCAGATCAAACAGATAGGTAATGTTAAGATTTGTTTTATATATTAGTATAAATATATATTTATTTATTATTTATTAACGCCACGACGGATAGTTTACACAAAAAAAAATATATATATATAATATAGTTAATTATAACATATTATATTTAACTTAAATTAATTTTATATATATAAGAGTCGCACGTGTATTAATGAATATAATATGACCATCGAGTGGTTTGATGCGACGCGGTAAGGTTTAAATGTAAAAATTAATTATGAGTCATACATAGTCGGTCAGTATGATGTAGTTATATAGAGGACATCAATTGGATTTTGTGTAATTGGCGTCTGGCTTATGTCATACTCAGTATAACATATACTGTCTTTATATTCAGTATCGAGAAGATGAGAGCAAAAATAGTACCTAGGTATATGTATAATATAAAATATACATAATATTATATAGAGTCGTAGAGAATATACTATACAAATATGATGTGTTTATAAATACATCACTTTTGATACGAAGATGCAACGTAAAATATGCTGTTTTTGATTATACAAAAAAATCAATTTGCTATAACTTCTAAACTAAGTTTGACCGCTAAATTCTGATTGCACCATTGTTTTCAGCATTTAAGGATACATAGGATTCAAAAAAAATTTTTGAAAAAGGAGTCTGGGAACTAAACTGCATTTGTTCCCTTTATACTATCGAATCTCTATAATGTTATTATTATGTTTTAGTTAAGGTATGTTAAAAATTATTTTCTAAACTTATACTTATATGTTATTAATACGAAATTAGTTATGGTGATTGATGTATATTATATTTTATGATAGGCACCTATTTATATATTGATTTCGAGGAATATTTGTATGTATTATAGATTCGGTTACAATTTATTTACATATACGATGTAATATATATAAAATCAGGGTTGGGCAAGATACTAAAAAAAAAAATATCTTGATACATGATACATTCATTAGGTATCTTGATACAAGATACATGATACATTTAATTTATAGAAAAGATACAAGATACGTATCAAAGATACATAAAAGATACAAGATACTTTTAAAAATATTATTATTATTTTATAATAAAAAATTTTGTCAACTATTACAATTCTATATTTTTCATAATAATAATAATAATATATAAATAAAATATATTTCATTATATAATAATATAAACACAAAAAAATATTCCATTTTAACTTTGAGCAAACCCGCACAATAGGACTGTCACAAAACGACTAAACTGGCCAG
>JAIPRL010008013.1:0-21577 GCA_025469235.1 Pemphigus obesinymphae | reverse complement strand
TATACTTAATCTATGACTGAACTATTACTGTGATGTTTTACTAAAATAAAGACTTTAGATATAAAAATAAAAATAATACCAATTTAAAAATACATTAAATTTTACACATTTATTTATCCACAGCATATTTCGATATATGGTAACAGAATATTGACAATATTACTTTATGTAAGTATGATTGTAACATATTATAAAAGCACTTTGAATACAATTTATTTTTATTTTATTAGATGACTGATGTTAAAAATGATGGATCTACAGATTGGTAGAGGGTACATCGGTAAACCTACTAAATCCCCCCTCAAATAATTTATTTGGTTTTGCTATAATTCTTTCGTTATTTATAATTAGAACACCGTATAAGCGGAATAAAATTTGGTTTTTTTTTGGAAAAGATACCAATGATCATTATACCTACCTAGGGCATTGCTTATTGTTTATTTTATGTATGTGTTATGACAATTCCAAAAGTACACACTCCCCCTTCCGACTTCCCTATAATGTATCCAATATTTAGAATTGGTAGTGAATTCTTATTTTAAAAATTCGACTGAGGAAGTCCACTGAGTTTGAACACATTCAGTTTTATAAATATAATATAATATATATACTTATGTTATATCATATATTTATATATTAGTTAATACCCATATATTTTACAGTTTTATTTAGTGTTAATGCTTGACATCATATTATTCTAATTTTATTTATAATTAATATATTTTCATTTTCCTTTTTAAGGTTATAAATACATACCGGGTGATTTTTTCCTCTGGGTATAAATTTACTAGAGAGATATTAATCGGCCGTTACACCAGTAAAATTTACTAGGGGTGGTATTAATCGCCCGTTACATTGGGTAATTATTAACTCGGGTGATTGATACGACCGGGTATACATTTTTTGGGGGGTAATAATTGTTAACGGCAAACGTTGTGGACTGTATAATATAGGAATTGTGTTTTGTAATAATTTAGAGTTTTGTTTTTTGTGAGATTCATAAATATATTTTATTTTAGTCGCACGTGGCGGCACAATGTACACTTTTCGGTGTTTTATACGCGACTGACAAATGAAAGTGCTATCGCACGATACCCCGATATATAGTATACAGGTGTCCAAATTATGAAATATATAAAGATAACAACTGTTGATAATTTAATATAAACATTAACAGGGGGCTTTACCAATAGTCTAACAATAGTCTATTTTCTATCAACTAATCAATTTGGCCTATAAAGATAGTAAAATATATAAAGGTTTATTTTTATTATTAATTATTAGTTATTAATATTTTTTGGACATCCCACCTAGAAAATTATTTAAAATACGCTAATGCCTGCAGAAATCGTTAAAAGCAAACTATGTTTGTTGTTTTAAACATATTTAATATTATATACTTGTGTGATCTATATAATGTATTATTACTTACTAATCACGATAATAAAACGTTTAAAAGCCAGAGAATAACGTTTTTACTCAAAGTCCAACCAACAAAGTCGTATAATATGTTTTAGATTCTGATGGTTTTACAATGATTTGTTTTATTTTTTTTGTTTGAATACACTTTTCAGGTAGAAGGAGTAAAGTATGAGTTTTCTGGTACAGATATTTTTATAATTACTTATTTTGTTTTAGTTGTTACCTTATAGAGGTTATTTTTTGATTTTCTAAGTAGTTTTCAAAAGCGTAACGAAAGAATAACTTTTATCATAAAAAATAGTTATAAATTAGAAAATAACAAAATATAAACTAGTCATAATTACCATAGGAGATTAAATTTCGATTAAAAATTTATTATAAAGGTGTGATTCTTTAGAACGCGTCTGTAGGAGCGCAGCCGTTTTTCGGCTGCACTGGTACTGTATTGCTCATTTTTAAATGAAATCGATTCCTTTGATATGGCGGTTGCTTGCGTCTATAGCCTCGCGGTAACGACCGCTTTAAGGTGCGATTTCTTAGAACTCGTTTGTTGGCGCGCGGTTAATGCTTCCGCCGCAGCGCAACCGGTTTTTGGCCACGCAGCCAGTTACGGATTTTTTAGAACCAAAGCTGGCACATGAGACGCTCAGTGAGTATTCATTTTAATTTTATTTTTATTGGAAATACTGGAATCTTTCTGAGTTTTATCGATAAACATGTTACATCTATTGGCATAAATAGTGAACAAAAACGTATAGAGCTTAAGCCCAATAGGTTTCAGAGCAAAAATGCGGTCAGCAATATTTCCATCTCCACTGCCTTTCTTTCAATATGCAATTTTATTGATACCAAAATATAACTACATAATTATATATCGAATAAAACTAATAGGTAGGTATTTTTAAATTTTATTATCTTATACTTATTAACAAATTTAAAGAGAGCAATATTTTTAGCTATTTTTTTATATAAAATATCGTCTAGTGAAGAGGTCACAAGGTTTAAAGTTCTTATATTTATAATTAGCTTTAAATATTTATTGTTAAAAAACGCTATGAAGTATACCAAAAAATATCCATCTTGATAATTGGTATTTACATTTTAAAACTATTCAAAACGAAAACGTCATAATTTTAGTTCTGCAGAGTTATTTTGATATATTTCCTGTTATATAGGTTTAGATTGATATGGTCAATTAATGACAAGAAGAAGAATTATAATATTATTATTAAACGTTTTATTTTTGTTGTAAAAATACCTACCTATTATTTTTATTCGATATATAGCTGTGTAGTTATATTTTGGTATCAATAAAATTGTATATAGCAAGAAAGGCGATGGTGGTGGAGAAACTGCTGACCTCATTTTTGCTCTAAAATCTATTGGGCTTAAGCTCTATATATTTTTGTACTATGTTTACGTCTATGGATGTAACGTGTTTATCGATGAAACGCAGAAAGAGTTCAGTATTTGCAATTAAATTAAAATTAAAATAAATAATCACTGAGCGTCTCATGCGGCAGTTTTGATTCTAAGAAATCCGTAACTGACTTCGTGGCGAAAAACGGTCGCGCTGTGGCGAACGCATTAGCCGCGCGTCAATAGACGCGTTCTAAGGAATCGCACTAAGGGTCATCACTGAGCGGCTGTACATGCACGCGGCCGCCGTATCTAAGGAATCGATTTCATTTAAAAATGAGCAATATAGTATTAGTGTGGCCAAAAACCGGGCCGCGAGCCTACAGACGCGTTCTAAGGATCGCTACATTAAATTGGAAAATTAAAATGCTAGAAACTTGAAATGTACACCAAATATTTATTAACTTACTATAGCAGTATACCACTATGTATATTGTATATACACTGAAATTTGGTTTGGAATCGTTTTGACCAAATTACTTAATTACTTTTAAATTTAATATATTACCATTACCAGTTTCCTACTCAATGAGCAATAGGTTCCACCTCTTACTGATTAATTTTTAAAATTTTTTAAGTTTTGGTCATTTTTTGTTTTTCGTAGTTTTTTTTAAATAAATGAATGAAGCAAATTTGGGACATTAAAAAATCTTATTTTCTATTATTCTATATAATTAAAAAACTAATTATAATATAAAAATATGTAAATCTAAAATAGTAAAAATCGTATTTTTAAAGTTATTCCAATACTTATTATTTGTTTAGTGATGTTATTAGCAATCTAATATTTTGAATAATTGAAAATAACATTAACGTATTTTCAATCATAGGTGGTCATAAATGAGTCAATCCTCAAAAGTATTTTTTATCATTTAAAATATAACTAAAATAGATTGATACAATGAAAATAACTTAAATATAACTAAATCACACGTAAATAAGAAATAATATAATAAATACTCTAACCAAACATAAAACTATTGGCAATAGTTATCTACAAATTTTTTATTTACTTATTTAGGTACCTCTATATATTTGAATATGTTTATCGTATTATATACTTATATTTTTTAAAAATACAAAAATCTACATAATATAAATATTATTTATTGCGAGTATGTATTAAATAAAACCATATTATAGATATTAAATAATGTATAAAGTAAACGTTGTACATTGTTGTCGACTGGCATTATTCAAGGCATTTTGCATCCGTTAGATGTCTCTTTTTGTGTTCTCTCGGACAGTAGAGGAACGGAAATAATGTTAGCTGCGGGAACCAAGTGCGACATTATTGAAAGTTTATCTTGATAAAAACTTTTCACTACGGATAGGAAGTACACGATGATGACTGAAAATGATTAAAAACAATTAGATTCACGAGCATTTCTTTCTGAAGAATTATAGACTTTATTAAATAATTTTTAAAAATATTTGTACTATTAAAGTACTTAAAATAGTTGAAATATAATAATATTAATATTAGTATTTAATTATATTTGGTTATTCAAAATTAAAATACTACACAAGTATTTTGAGTAAGTATTTTTAAAATAAATATTGATTTCGAGATATGCCTATACAATTTTATATTATGATAATTATATAAATAAGGTAAGTATATAGTTCTATAGAATATAAATTGACATTGATTATTTATTTAAGACTAAAACTCTAAACGACAGTGTTATTAAGACAATTAATAATTAACCGTATTAATACACGTATTAATATTATGTTATGACTATGCGTGGCTGTGGATAATCTAATTTATATTACATTTTTAGACGTTTGAAGTAAACATTTGATGATGTATAAAATTGAGCATAAATCCTTTGGGCGAAAACTTAAACAATCGTTTCCGATAATTTATTAAATGTTATAAACACGCTTATCCACCGGATAACGATTTACGATACCTAACTAGATATTACGTGCATATAATACATATTAGATCACTTTCATATTTAGTACTATTATTTTTATTTTGTCTGAATCTATAAATCGGTTCGTGTCACTCGTTTGCATATTCGAAGATATCTTTGATTTGTTGTGAAACATCCTGTAAATAAAATGAATATAAAAAAATTGGCCGACACTATGTGACACCGATAAAATTTAACCATGAACTTTATTATAGTAGGTATTACTTTATTACTTTTAGTTTTCACATATATTTTGTCAAAATGATACATATACATTTTCTCAAACGATATGTAATTTTAGAAATTTTGCCCAAATGAAAGTCACCCATAGAATTTTATAAAATATCTGATATTAAAATCAGAAAAAAACAATTATTTTAATCATTTTTAAAGACTAGGAACGCCGAATGGTTAACATTTATTTTGATAAGTGTGCCGTACATTTAAAATTCAGTATAGTTCTAGAATAATGCAGCTCCTCATTTATTTGACGATGTATAACCAAATTAATTGCCATCAGAGTTGTCGCAATAAATTCCTAGTGTGTTCATTATCCAGTATAGGTATATAATATAATAATTTAACTATATTTTTTCTTTAATAACGAATAGTGTGGACGCTACTCACCTGGTTTTCAATGGATTACCTATATATAAGTAATTTGTATGAGATTTTATGAAAAAAATGAAAATCCAGTTATTTATAAATATTTCAATATATTTTAAAAGTAATTTAAAAATAATCCTGTGCCGATATAACTTTTATTGTTGTGTAATCACGATATTTGTTTAAAAAAAAGTATGTTTACATAGATTGCAAATAAATGATTCTCGATTGATTTTAGAACCATAGTAAGTACCTATTATTAAAATAAAATAAAACAACATTTTCAAGTGCACCTCCATAATTTTTTTTTATAACGTTTCATTTTTTCCAAATAAAACGTCAATTATATTGCTTACAAGTAAACAACTTCTTATAACATATTTAGACAACTGTAACTATTTGAATATTAATTATTTTTTAAACACCCGTGTATAGTGTCCTCGAAAATGTCGTTCTCATTAATTTTGATATATAATAAGTGATTTAGTACTAAATTCACTTAGTTAAAATCTAAGGGAGCATCTTTTATAGTACCAAAAATCACTTTTGATCCTTTTATTCAAAAATTAAAATAAAATTTTTATAAAATATTATGAATTGTATTTGTAATTAATTATTATTACTTTTAATCAACTTCATTGTCTCATTATCTCATTTCTAACATTAACCTATGTATCTAAATGGACAAAGTAGATTATCAGCTTTTAAAAGTTTTAAATAATGAAAGAATAAAGAAAACAAATAAAGAAATAAGAAAATTTTATATCCCAGTCTGATAACGATTTTTCATTTTTCAATATAATTATTGATTGATTAATTTTATACTTACGTTCTTTAAAGATTCCCAGTATAATAAGAACATTAAATCCGTATACTCGCCGTATACTCGGTATTTTATCGACTACGAATGCCGTACACCCAAAATCAACGAATATATATATTAGATTCATCATATACAAAACTAACCAATGTTTAATATTTTCAATGTTTTTCTAGAACAAAAAAAAAAAAAACACATTATCAGTTATTATAACGTGTTAGTATAATAACATCATTCAATTATATAACAATTTGGATAACATTGCTGAATTGATGTTCGAACCACGCTTGCAGTTTATGTTTCAGTTTGTTTGCAAAGAGTCCAATGTGTTTTTAGTTTTTACCAACTACGATAGAATTAAGTATCTAATATAAATCCTTTATTATAGCCAATACCTACTTCACTACTATACTAGGTATATTAAAGAGTATATATATAGTATATATTAGTATATATTATTAACTAATGTGTGTTGAAAGAGAAAAATGTAAATATCTGACGCTATGAATCCTAATTAGATTTTTGTATACATATACTATATATAAATATCATATATTATAAAAATATTCTCAAATTTGTAATATATTTGTATATGTGATATATTTTGTTTTAGTTCACATATTAAATTATTATCTAAGACCGTATTTGAGGATGGTCCATGAGGTCGGAAATTTTTTCAACATTTATTACATTTTTTTATTTGTTCAAAGGAACTAGTCCTATTGATTTCGTTCAATTTTCAGGAACGTACGGGAATGAAGTTCCATTTATGTGTGAAGGAATGAATTAGAATTTCTTTAATTTTTAGGAGGAATATGAACGTTTATTTTCGTTCCTTTTTCTGTTTCTTTTTTTAAAATATAATTCAAAACTTTTTAGAATTTAGTGAAAATGTTTATATAATTTTTCTTCAGAAATGTAGACATTATTGAACTATACAATTAAACATGTAGAAATGCGATAATGTTAAATAAAATATAATATAATAAATAGCTGATATTGTTTTGAAAATCATAGTTTAAAAAATCGTCCATGTAAAGATAGTGGATGTTAGTACTCGGTTCTTGGATAGAATAGTGTATTATTATCTATTATTTTATATTGTATTTTAATTTTCATCACGTCAATATTATAGTTCTACAGTAAATATTTAGTGTAAATTTAAAGTGTCTGACTTGATTAGTTTCCAATTTATAACAAGTTTTAATCATATTTGGTAATGTTCTGCTGACTGACTTTTAATTTGTAGTTAGGCTTGAAAAAATTAGTGGAAAAATCGAAAAATGACCTTTTTAAATAATTAACTAGATTCTAGTTACTAGAATCTATTGATCCAATAATGCAATTCAAAAAAATTATGTAGGTACTCTAGCATACATTTATTGTAAAATTAATACATTCCTAGACACTCTCAGAAACTGAAATGTTTAAGCCGTGTATCCACCAAGACGCACGAACGCTAGCATGGACTGTCATGCGAGTCGGTGGAGACGTGTCATACGCGCGTGCGTACGCCATTCGTTCGTGCGCAGACCTGTTCGCTCTGGTAGCGATACATCTATTAGATGTATTAATATTAGATTACCAACTCCCATCACTATAGTATACTACACGTACATATGATACATATGAATGCTTCCTTGTCCATTCTAATTAAAAAAATAAAAGAAATGGTATACAACAAGGTGGATACTTAAAAGTGTGTCTGATTTATATTAATTAATTTATATTAATAATTTTCTTTTATTCCTGCATATTTTTCAAAAATTTAAAATTGTTGAGAGACGAAAAATGTTCCTTTTTAGGAACGAGGAAAGGAACTAGTTTCTTTTTTCAAGCATGAAATGAAAAAGAATTTAGATCCTTTTCCAAGTATTGAGATAAGTATGCGGATAAACTGCATTGATACCGTTATAAAAAGCATTATCAAATATAATATAACATTTTTTTTAAAATCATTAACTTTTTAACTTACTAAAAATAGGTAATCTTAATTTTATTTAAAAGATGTATATATTCCTAACTATAGTTAAATATTATTTTTATGTGGTTTTCTCTGACGTGTTTTATACACACAAAAAGAACCTATTTTTGTTCATCGTAGATTGAATTGTCCGTAGACTGTAAATATTTTGAAAACTGTAGTTAGATAACTTCAGAAGAAGAGTTTATACTTTTTTAATATTTATTTCTTAAAATATTTTTTGTTAAATTGAAAATCATTAAATATTAGTCCAAATATTAAAATATTGGATATAAACATTGAAATATGTAAAACAGTTCAATTATAATTTAATTTGTTGGTTCAAATCTGTTTACAAAATCCATAAAACCAATAAATCACTATATGATGGACAAAACATAAATTCAATATGTGCTAAAAGAATAAAATATATTTCGAACCCACTCTTGAAATAAAATTTAAATATGGCCTTGATATTATCGAAGACAGGAACTTAAAATGTTTGGTGAATATCTTTGAGAACTTGAGACTTGATTATTATAATAAACTGTTTTTATTACTTTATACATTTTTAAGTAGCATTTCTAATATTAATTTATATATTATATTATACTTATATTTATAATTTATTTACATATATTTATTTATACAAAATTATATATCTATTCTAATTCTTTATAGACTAGCACATATATAAATAATAGCACATTAGGTATAAGTAAATTTTTGTGTA
Organism: Pemphigus obesinymphae; assembly: GCA_025469235.1. Taxonomy (NCBI): domain Eukaryota; kingdom Metazoa; phylum Arthropoda; class Insecta; order Hemiptera; family Aphididae; genus Pemphigus; species Pemphigus obesinymphae. The sequence continues at coordinate 12,689 of JAIPRL010008013.1, read as the reverse complement.
ACAGTCAACTTACATCGTACGTTGTTTTCCTCAGATAAAAGTTGAAATACAATATAACAAATCCCATAAAAATGTCACTCTTTTTGTTCAGAATGACTTGCAGGTATCTAGGACTTTGGTCTATTTGATGATCTATATTGTAATTTTATTTTTAGTTTTTACACATGAAACAAAAATGTATTTATATATTATATACTTATATAGGCACACATATCTATTATAATAGGTACCTACTATACTAGGTATATACTTATGTTTTAAAAATAAACAAGTCATTATTCGTAATCATCAACAAACACCTATATGTAACGTCTCTGAAATTTCGTAGGCCCTCTTTCCACGAACCGAGATCTTGCGGCCGGAGCACCGTGGATTTTTATAGGTGAAAAGATGAATTTTGAAAAGATAAAATAAATGCATAAGAACTGTGGTTTTATTAAGGGAAAATGTTATATTTTATTGAAGTTATTTGTGAAGAAAGCTCGTCTGGCGTACAACTCCAACAGAATCGATAAAACAAAAATATATACCTAAAGGGTCGACGAGTATACATCACTCCGTGACTAACATATATATAAACAAAAAAACATAAACAAAATCTCACGAGGGGCCGTCGATCCTGTGGTATCGAACGGGCAATTACAAATAATAAGCGGATTTAAATAAATTACGACGAATAAAAAAAAAAAAAAAAACACTAACTAGGTAACTCAAAATAACGGTATGTAACAAAAGAGAAAAATATGGATATGTACCGGCCAAGGCATTATTATATAAAAAAAAATATATTTTTACCACGTGTCACGCTGTGGCGTGACAACCGTCCTTTGGACCTCACTATCGCTGGGCGATCCCCGTCTTTGGGGCGCACGATTATGGTCTACTCCATAGTGATGATCAATTGATACACTATGGAGGAAAAATATAGGTGATAAAAAAAAAAAAAAAAAAAAAAAACCGGTAAAACCGACTTATAAAGTATAACACTGGCGCGTGGTGCTCGATCGGCGGTTGGGGAACGAGAGCGACCCGGTCGCACGACCGCAAAGTCGGTCGTCAAGCCAAACTTTTGAGACGGCGGCGGACGGGGGTTATTGGGCCGGTACATAACTCGTCTCGTTTAGGACGATTTACTCTCGGTGCGTGCCGAGGGTAGGGAACATATTATGTCCACGGAGACGCGCATCGACAACGGTTTCGACCGAACATTTATTAGGTATTTAAATTTAATAATAAAATAATAAGGAATGCGCTTAAAAAACATAATAATTATTTTTATAGATCTACTGCTACTAATCTTAGCTATACCTAGTATAGAGAAAGTGTCTAGCCTCGAGTATAAATAACGTTTACGGTTATTTATTATAATTTATAATATAGTAAAAACTTACCATCGTCCTCAACTTTGTGACCTTCTATGATGACAGACCACATGGTTGTTAAAATAGTTACAACTGTAACCATCTGAAATTTGTTTATAATATTGTTGCATTAAATTAAAATAATTAACTTCAAACCTCCCCCCTAAAAAAAATAATCCTTGCAAATAGGTATTAATTATTAAAATACCAATATCGAATTAAAAAAAAAAAATGATAATAATAATAATCTACTTTTTTATTTTTTTTATTTATCGAATAAGTATACGAATCTTTTCGGCTACAAAAATGTATTTGTCATTTTTAATATTTTATTTTAATACATTGAAATAGTTTTAATCGAAATTAACGTATTAAATATTATAAACTAAATCTTAAAACTTATTTGCTACTTTTAAATTCTGAGATAATAAGCGAATAAGCTAGTTTATAATGTTGTTTATTTATTTTATTTTTGTTTTTTTGTGAACAACTTTTCAACTTGATGTGTGATAACTTAACCCAATCAATACGTACAAACCCGATTTCTCATGGTAACAAGTTAGATTAGGATGGTACTTTGAAAAGGGTTTTTCAATAAACCCGTAAGAAAAATGAAGTACCAATATACGGTAAAAACACGATTCCGTTCAAATTAATTTTTGTTATTTCCTATTCGTAATTTCAAAAGTATAGATACACAAGTCATGAAATAAACACCAGACATATAGTTTGGTATTTTATTGATAGTGATAAAATTTTCAAATTTTTTTCACAACATTCAAGGTATTTATAGCCATATATATTTCGGTTTGCAATAATGTTTTGTTTATTTTATTTTATTTATTTTCTCAAAACAACTTTTCGGATAGAAGTAGCCTGATTAGAAATTTCGGAGTAAAGAGCAAAAAAAATTCAATTTATATGGTATTTTCCAGAGGTAATTTTTTTTGTTTTTCTCGGTATAGTATTGTTAATCATAAAGAAAAAGTACCTTTAATAACGGGAAATGTTTGTAAATTTATATCTACAAAAAAAAAAAAAATTTAAATATCAAATCAAGATTTTAGGATTAGATAGGTTCTTTATAGAAATTACTGTAATAGGTAACTATAAAACAAGTTAGGCAAGCCCACTCTGTGCGAGCGTACCAAACTCCCGGGCTAACTCCTAAACGTATGTCTTAAAGTATAGGTAGATACCTAATTATTTATACAATCTATAATTATACCTAATCTAAAAATATTATAAAACAAAACGAATGGTATCTATCCCTGGTAATCGTAACTACATTGGTAATACATACCTAATAAATAACATTATTTAAAAAATAATTTATATGGCGACAGGCGTCACATACGATTAAGACCATTGAATGGTCTGCAGCTTTTGATAGTAAAGGTTATGATGTATTGTTATTGTTATCGTTACCTATAATTATTATTTGGCATTAGTATTGGTTTTATAATAAACAGATAGAGGCGATGCTGTAATATTATGTTATTAATAAATTGAAGATTCAATTCCACAAAAAAATGTACTTTATTTTGGTAAATACGTATTTACCAAAATAAAGTAAACAATTTTGCGGAATTGAGTCTTCCATTTTTATTATTAGAAAAATCCACAAGCACTCAAATTATAAACATATTATGTTATTTATTATTATTATTATAATATTGTGGCGACGAACTCGACGTTGTCGGCCGCTGTAAAGCGCTATTGTCGAGCTGCCGTCAGCGGTGGAAGTATACACGCCATCGGCCATATTATGAACGGGTGCGGGGTGGGTAGAAACTTGTACCGCCGCGACACCGCGCCGTTGTGCCGCCGAGCTGCTTCCGGTTTTAGGTACTATTTATCGATATAAGTATATCGACTCCGCCCGGCTACTATATTGATCCGTCGCTTCTTCTTTATGTACATCATTATATTTATTAATCAAAAAGTTATTAGTATTAATATTTTTCAAGTATATGTATACATTCACTTGTATGTATTTCACTCGTCGGGTTTTAATTTAATACTGTGACTATTGTAACAATTGATTTGTATGTATATGTAATGTATGTGATAGTATAATAACAATAATTTGACAATAAGTTATGTATTATTCAATATTTTAAAGTTTTTAATGTAATGTTTTTTTGATTTTTACAATACTTGTTGCATATGATAATTTATTTTAAGTTATTAATGGTATTCGTATAGGTCCCATATAATATAATAGTGTTGTTCACTGATTGAATAAAATATATAGATATCTAAAATATAATGTATATATTTGTGCAAACGTATCCATTGATAATCTATAGTTTACGTGCTAAATTTTTCCGTTGGTTGATTATAAAATATTTAGTCGGCGGAGTCGATAGACAATTTTTACAAACTGTAACCGGCGGAGTCGATACTAAATCGGCGGAATCGATATACGCCCTTATCATCACCTATATAGTGGCGGCTCGTGTATTACGTGCACGAGGGCACGTGCACTACTAAGTAGATACTTACTACAAAACTGGCTTAAACATTATACAAATTACGAAGTCCAAGAGTAGAGAACATATTGTAAGAAAATTTAATAAAGACATTTATAAAAATAATGACTGGATATGATGGTTGTTCGGAAACGAACGGGTTTTCTGGTGTTTTCCTTGTCTACTTTTTGGTAGAAAAACAAATGATATCTGTTGGGTAAATAACGGAATAGGCAAATGATTTAATTAATTTAGCGTCTAAAATTAAAATTCATGAAAAAATTGACTTCCCACATAGACTGTCAATTAAATTTAATTAAAATTTTAAACCTAACCAAATGTATAAACATGTAAAAAATAATTTGTAATTGTTGAAAATTAATACAATTATTTTTAATAGATAGGTACCTATTTTATTTTTATTTTACTTATATATTATTTAAAATTGTAAAATATTATTTACCCCTCCTTAAATGACTTCCAACACAATTGTAAGAAACGAACTTTTTTCTAACTTCCCATGATATTGCACCACAATAAAAAAAACTTCTTTGCCCACTCCTCAATGGCATGGCTATTAACTTTGTATATTATATTAATATAATTTTTAACTATGCACTACTTATCCAAAATCCCACGAGCCGCCACTGATCACCTATAATAGTTTATATTTATAGGTACCTAATCAAAATATTGTTGTAAAGGTAAACGTCATCAGCCCACTGTTATCGGCCGACAGTTATTGTATACGAGTATTTCTCTATAGTTTAAAATTATTAATTTTAATTTTTATTAATCATGCATGGAAATAAATGCCAATACTTTAATTGTTTAAAAACACCAACAAAGTGTCCTGGTGTAAGGAATGTTTCGATTTCTTAAAGACGAAAGAAGTGAAATCTGGGCGATAAATTCTTGTAAGTAGGTATATATTATAATATAATATACCTTAGATTCCTTCGTTTTTCTCAATGTGTACATTTTTATATAGTATACTTTATAGTCTTTGAAAATAAAAAAAATTTAACTAATTTCATATTTGAAGAGTTATTGCGAAAAACCTAAATCCATGTTTTTAACTTAAGTAGTTAAATTAGTTTTTCTTCATAATGCGGTTAAAATACCTATATAAAAACTTATATTGGTAAAATTGCCGTTTTGTACCCACACCGATTTTGCATTTTTTACGTACCTATGTATTTTTTGATGAATTAAAGAGTAGACATCACATACTACTCCTATACACTATGATAGTTCCTTTGTATTTATCGTACATTTAAATGTCATATAATATTCAAATACATATAGGTAGGTACATAAATGATTAAAAATCAAAATTTTTTTTTTTTAAACGGTCCAGAATCCAGATACAGGTAATGGACAAAAAGATCCTCATACAAAATAGTGTAGTATTATTTTTTTGGTTTATCATAAGGATAAGGATAAATTATGTCATTCGGAAAACAGTTATTACGTACCTAATATAGTATTGAAAATAATAATATTTTTCAATTCATAACAATAGTTTCGTTATTTTTAAATTCCATTTTCAATTTCTATTAAAATTAAATTAACAATAATTTCATTATACATATAGGAAATATTAGTTTGATATCACTCGATTCTCAAAAATTATATAACAAATACATTAATTTTCAAGAACATTTTGTTTAGTGTTGCCACGTCGAAGTTTCGATTTTATACTAAATTTCAACAGATTTTTCTTATACATCATTAGGTGCGTTCCACTTGGACGCTTATAACGCTTTAAGCGCTTTCACCACAACCGTGACGTCACTGAATCTGAGCGCTACGTCATCGTTCCACGCTCACAAACGCTTAAACCAAATCGGTAGTGCGGCGTAAGCATTTACGATGTCTTATCAGTTTATCACAATAATCGGAAAAAAACGACCAGTGATAAATTAATTTATTTAATTATTTTACAAATCAATTTTAGTAATCATAATAATAATATTGTCAGTCTAAAAAGTTTTAAAAACTTCAATATTTTTAACTACCTATACCAATATGATAATAATTTAAGCTACAGATTTGTATTTATGGTTTGTGAACAATACATTATTAAATCTAGTCTTGAAATAAATTTATATTATCTATTTTATTTAAATAAAAACAAATTCTGTACGAAATACATAACTTCTATTATATCATATATATTCTATGTTATTTTTAGTTTTTATTAGAAGTAGTGGTGTTAAAACGTTATTGCCATTTTCTGTTAATCACCATTATATTGCTATATGTATTATAAATACTCAATGTCCAACATAAAATTATTTTTAAGGTTAAATTATATAATTTTAATAGGTATACCTACTTATAAATAATACAAATAGTACCCATTTATAAATACACAATATGGTAGGTACACTAGTAATATTACTATACTATAGTAATCTACATGTACTATATGAACTATAATATAATATTTACAGACATATAATGTTTATTTATTGTAGATACCTATACAAAATAGAATATCAAAATGAATATAACATTATATATATTATAGAATTAATACAAATATTAACTTATCTTAACTTTCAATGAAAAAAATTAAAAAATTAACCAGATAATAAATTATTCACTGGTATCTTAATTACATATTATGTTGAGTTTATATTTGATAAAATTAACTTTTTAAGTAAATAAGTTAACACTAATTTAACTTTAACTTATTATCTATTTGATGCCCATACTTGCCAATAGGTTTAGGCGGGTATGCCTACTTAGCTGCAGTTATATATTGAATGTGGGTAGAGAAGCCTCAGATAGTCATTTTTTGTTTTAAATTACTCATTTTTTTTATATATATACTTTACTGTGGTTCTAAATTGTGTAAATCAGGCTCTGTAAATAATATAAGAGATAGGTATATACATACTATGTTAAATGTAGCTATGACTCTAGTGCCCATGCGCACGTCAGTACGACCGAAAAGACATTTTGTGTAATCCTCGACAGGTGTTGGCATGGTGTTGAAATTTTTTCTTGAAGAAAACGAAAAAACCAGAAAAATACTAGAAAATACGAATTATTTAAATGGACTCATACGATAAATTCCGTATTGATCAAAGACTAAAAACAACGATGATAATCGTATAATGTATTATTACGGGACATAAAAGATAATTGCCGCGTCTATATAATAAAATTTGTCCATGTTTATAAAAAAAACGATTATAATAATATGATAATGATAATGACGGTAATTTACTGATAATGTGTATAGTAAAACAGCAAAACAATGTATATCTATATATAAATAAATATATGTAATATATATATATGTTTATATTATATATTACATTAATTATATAGAGATGATTAATCGAAATAATATAATATGGATATGAATATGAAGTCGATGTCTACTAATCGATATAATAATAGTAATTAGTACCTACATCATATCTAATAACATTTTGTATAATATAATTATTTAAACTATTATAATAAAATGTGTATTATCTTGTGTACGATAAAATTACTACGATTTTTAGCCACAGTTAGTTATAGTTATAAGTGTTATAGCACTGTAAAGTACTGTCTAAAACACATTCTTACTCTTACATTACCTAAAAGGACGTTACACGTCTATGATTCATTTTAAAGTTAAATCATTGATTGTAAATTATATAGAATCCGAAATAGAAGACAATCTCATCGATGCTATTTTAGATTCTGGCGGTTTTACAATGATGTTTATATTAATATTTTTTTCATTTTCTGTGTACCTACACATTTTGAACCCAAAGACCGTTACATGCTTCATCATTTTCCGTTACTAAATTGTATCTAGTTGGTATTTTAGAGTTTAGAGGTATCAATTTTCACAAAAGTATTTTAATGCGTAAGGAAAGCTACTAAAAAATGACAAAAACACTGCAAAAATAAAAGGGTTTTTAATTTCTTCGTAATTTCAAAAATTATGATTTTAAAATCTTGAAATATGCACCAAATATGTAATTTAGTACTATATTCACGTTGATTAAAAACATTTTTTTTTTTTTTGCAATGTTGGACTATTTATAGATATTTTAGATTTAGCGGTATTCAAGTTCTAAAAGAGGTAATTTTGTGTTTTAAGACTTGAAAATTGTATACAAGGCAGGGTTTGAAATCGATATTGAAAACGGTATCATATACCTACCAGTTAAAACCTTTACCAAATCGAAATCGATATCAAAACGGAAACTGAAAAAAATGGATAACTGTATTAAAAATCAAAACAAAAACCGAAAAAATGGATAACTGCCCCTAGCTAAATTTTGTTCTGAGGTCTTCCCTAAACTAGTACCTATACATTAATATAATTTAACCTGTGCAATAGGTATATTACATTATATTACAATTTTGCAGTGCAGTGGCGAGAAACATTTTCAATATCATTTGGTTTTACTTATTCTTTTTAACCTGGGGCTTTCATCATTTTCAAAAGGATGTTTTTCCTTTTTAATTGTTTATTTTCTCGTTTTTGAAATGATTTTCGGCATTTGTATGTATGATATCCACTGCACGATTCATAATATAATATGTGATCTACTGTATACTATATAACACAGAGTTGCAAATCGTAATCGTTGGGTAGATTCACCATAATGGTGGGATTTCACTAAATTGCATTTTTTTTTTTGTCTTATTATCATATATTACCAGTATGAAAAGATAAATATTGCATCAATGAAACTATAATCAGTGTGTTTAGTATTGCGCGAGTGAGTAGGTGGCGAAGTGATAAAAATTCAAAATTTTATTCAATTATTAATTCTGAAAGCTCAACTTTGGATTTTTTACAAAAGTATGAATTGATGCCGAATATAAGTAATATTAACAATTTACCTAATTGCATCAAGTACAGTAGTGATACCAAGATGTACGTATGAAAAAAAATATTAGCTTCCGGCGAAAAACGTGTAATCAATAGTACTTATAAGTTAGGTAGGTACATAAAAGAATGGTGCCAAAAATTGCTGTTCCCTTCGAAATACTTGGATAAATCGAAAGAAAAGCTATATTTTAATCAAAATTTTTCAACAGCTCACTCACACATTCTATATATAAAAATATCGTTGTAATAAGATGATATCGGATAATCTGTTAACATTTGATGATTATTTATAATGTTTCGTGTGTACTGAGTAATTTTGTAAATAGTCGTTTTATTCGCTTATCGTTTTTTGATTGTATGTGTTTTTCGTTTCATCGTGTTCTTTATCACCAAGGTGGTTGTCAATATTGAGTGTTGTCAGTCGTCACGTTATCGGTCGGAAGCGTAAACTTAAAAAGAATGTAAATGCAGCATAAATTAAAAACGCCTACTATTGCCGAAGAAGCTTGTAAAATCTAAAAATAAAACACGTAAAATGATAGTAAATCTAAAATTTGCAAGTCTTATAAATAAATACATACAAACATTTTTTATGGTTTTTTTTAAAATGTTAAAATCTCGATAGGTCGAAGAAAATTTTGTTTTCTTTGGACTCCACCGGATTCAAAAGTCTACAAACGCATACTGATATCCAACAACTTATAGAAACGGTGGTCTTGCAGTCGATGAAGAAACTGAAGGAGATCAAAAGCCGATCGGAATGAGTACGCCGATGGGGCCGAACGGTTCCGAAACTAATCCGCCCGGAATAAGAAGAACCGCCGGACGACGTGCCAATGCAATAACCTACGTCAAACTTTTACACAGTTCAAATAACTCTCGAAACTCGAACAGATTGTATCAATTTTAACCACGGAAATCCCAACATAATACGAAATGTGAACGATGAGCTAGTGACCGATGGCGACATTTTACATATTATATCATAATTTATTTTAACAATATTGCGTATAGAGATTTGTGAATTATAAATAAAATTGTGATAATTAGGTATATAGCCACGAAATGTTACTTCTGTTGGTTTATTGAAAATTGAGAACTCTCAATTATTCGAAATTCCAATACCTATCGAAAGTTCTGCGTGTAAAAAATATAATATATATCTACTGATATGCGGTAATTGCGGTATTTTCGGTAGCTAGGTATTTTCGTACTGTCGAATACGTCAATGTAGGTTTTGACGTATACCGCAACACAAATTAATAAAACAAATCATAACACCATATACACTTATACAATCGCAAACGTATATCAATATAAAACATAAATATTACATCTCGCCATTTCGGAGGTCTCATGCGAGTACCTCTCCTCGCGGGCGAGACTGAACAGAATACCATAATATTTTTATTATCAATAATAATTAGAATAAATGCAAGATAGACAATTTATAATTTTGACGGGTGTGATGATATTTCCAGGTTTATTACACGTCAGCATGTACACATTCATATAGGTACTTACATATATACCTATTTACAACATATATATATATATATATAGTAGGTATATATATTTATATAGTTTCGCCGTACCTACTACAGTCCGCTGTGTTTAAATAAAATATACGGATTTCACACATGTCAAAAAAAAATATATATCCATGTATCTATCTAAGGTAGGTGCTCAAAATCGTATTTATAAAACACGGAAATATAGGTTTTCTTCTTCATAGAAAACATACAAAAAAAACTGGAAAAACGTATTTCACACACGTTAAAAAAAAATATATGTACCTATCTATAGTAGGTACTCAAATCTTATTTATAAAACACGAAAATGTAGGTTTTTTTCATAGAAAACATACAATAAAAAACTTAAAATAAAGCGTATTTTCACACGTAAAATCAAATAATTCCCTAAACATAGGAGGAAAAATTAATGTAGATAAAAGTTTCTACACACAAAAACTAGTTCGGTCAAAACCAAAAAAAAAGTTTTACTCAAGGAGAAAAAAATACACCATATCTTGGCAAAACTTGTACTCGGTCGTACAATTAAAAAAAAATCCAAAGTTTTGAAGTGAAATCCTTGTTCCGTCTAGATGTCAGTCGTGGTTATCGAATCCTTGGCAAGTGTACTGAACCGCAAAAAAAATCTTAATTTCGGTCGTGGGTTCGACCCCCACATTGGCCGCCAACTTTGTTGTATACGTCAATGTAAGTTTTGACGTATACGGCAACACAAATTAGTAAAACAAATCTTAATACAAAACACTAATACAATCGCAAACGTATTTCAATATAAAACATAAATATTACATCTCGCCTTTTCGGAGGTCTCTTGCGAGTACCTCCTCGCGGGCGAGACTGAACAGAATACCATAATATTTTTATTATCAATAATAATTAGAGAAAACGCAACATAGACAATTTATAATTTTTACGGGTGTGATGACATTTCTAGGCTTATTAGTATACACGTCAGCATGTACACATTCATATAGGTACCTTTATGACCTCATATTTTGAATAATATGGATAATTTACAATTTTGATTAAATATGTGAATATTACAGATATTGTTAATGGTTTTAAATATGAACTTTTTTTTTTTTTAGTATTTATAATTGAATTTATGTTCGTACGTATACAAAATAAATTTGTTATTTTTAATATAAATAAAAAACCCTGTACCGATATTTATTTTTGTTTAGGGAAAAAAAATTGTAATCTCATATTTTAGAAATTATTATGGATTATTTACAAAAAAAAAATTCTTATTGAGGGAAGAAAAAAGCAAATATTAATTTCATTTTAAGTTATACAGAATGTTAAGGGAACGATTTTGAGAAAGAAAAAAAATATCACTACGATATGTACAACAAAATGCAATAAAAATTTTATATTTAAATATAAATATAATCTGTCCTTAGTTTCCTGATAACATATTGATGAGACAGAGAAAAAAAACATGTGATTTTAAACATAGTGAGGAATGGAAAATTCGGAGAATAGAGTGAGCGAAAAATTTAACAAAATATTTTTTATTATTATAATATGAAGAAAAAAAGGTATCAAATCTGCACATACACACATAATACACAAACACGCACGCACACACTCACACACACACACACTCACACACGCACACATATATATATACATATATGCATACACACTCAAACATACTCTATATTTATTGGTAAATAGATTTATAATTGTTATGAGTTTGGATAAATGAGTTATTTAAAAATTTTTATATATAGAATTTGTACATATACAATATTATTTTATTAATTGGTGTTTAATGAAATCCGGTAGGACTTGGATTTCTTGGTCTAGTTTAGAATTTGTCTGCATTTTTGTGTTGGCGTTGTTGGTTGGTGCTGAAAAGTTTTCTGTTGATTTTCCCTCGGATTTTCTTGATGAATTTACTTCTCCCGGTTCGTGGTTGTTGGATATTTTCACCATTTTGATCTCCAAACTCATGTTCTTGATGTATTGTTTTTATTTATTTTTTCTTATTGATTGTTCAAGCAATTTTGGATTTATCTTTTTCCAAAAGAAGCTTTGAGTTTGATTGCTGGATGTTTGTGAAGGTGATAGTGGATCCGTCAGTTTTTTGTAGGTTCTGTGAGGTCTAGAAAATATTGCCTAGATAGGTATACAAAATATCTCACCATGCTCAAAAAATTCTTTCACCCTGTCTTTCTGTGTACAGCTGTATAGATATAATAATTTATGATTGTCTCTATGAGTATCTTAGGTATGATTTTATGGGAATTATAGCTTATCTAAGATATTTTATACTATATAAGATTTTTGTTAAGTACCTATATTTTTTTTTCTTAAATTAATTTAATGACCATATTGTTTTGGCCTTGAGTGGACTGTATGATGGGTAGGTATAGGTATTGGAATAGGTATATGTACAAATATGAACCAGACAATGAAAATGTGATATCGCCGGGTTGACGGCCTACTATTGAAATATACA